>JAIPMN010024627.1:239-11139 GCA_020650975.1 Apostichopus californicus
GCCAACCGATGGTGGCGCTCCGCTTAGATAGTCTTGCTGGCAGGTTTGTCCCCCCCCCCCCCACTTTCACAACTCAAATCCCGCCCCTGGATACTGCTATGGGTCGGTTACATGATAAAGCCTTGCAGCAATTTTACCTAGCTCCTTTAACGTACGGGTACTGTAAAGTTCACGTCGAGGGTGAACTCAACCATTAAGATGTGATATTAAGCCATCTGGATTTTATTGTAAACAGATAAAGTAGCTTGTGATAAAGTTCATGTTTGCGTGCCATTTATGTCATATTGTATTTATGTATATTTTCATTTTAGGTATAGGTTATCGCTAAGACGATCGCTTGCTATATTTACGTGATCCGCCACCATCTATCGGCTGTATATCATTATGGCAGTATAGCCTGTCAATAGACAACTTGCTATATCGCCACCTAAGACGACTACCAGTTCTGGGGTTGGTGCTATAAGATATACATTCGGATACATGCAACATGAGTTCCTCTTTGCCGATAATTACTGCAGACCAATGGTGGTCAACACACAAACGGGTCAAGATCTTAGATGGCGAAATGAGCTACTATGACTCCGATCCAAAGCAAGAAAAGTCATCGAGAACAGCAGTATTTCTTCATGGGAATCCGACATCGTCCTATCTGTGGAGACATATCATTCCACGAGTAGAAGGGTTTGCCCGCTGTTTGGCACCTGATTTGATAGGCATGGGAAGATCGAGTAAAATCCCTGACTTAATGTACACCTATGATGACCAGTACAAGTATCTCTCAAAGTGGTTTGAATCTTTAAACCTGAAAAACAAGGTAAGTCAATTAATTTTTCTCACGCATGATATCACTTTATCCATATTGAATGTATTAAATATAAATTCTAACAGGTGTACAGAAAATGTGCTCTCTATAGAACTATATCATGCACGGAGTAAACATTCACACACACATTAACACACTTGAAATGGACGGTGTTATCAACTAATTTTCGTACATGTTAGTCCATCTTTTTATTGACCTATCTTATAAAAACTTTACCGAAAAAAAGGGTTATCTAAACTGCATGTGAACCACAACAGCTTCTCGAAGGATGAAATCGAATCAAAATTTTCCTTCATGAAATGTTAATTTTCAATAAATAGCCAATGTTATAGAATAGGGGCAGCAAGTAAAATACTTTGTGTTGTTAACTCCTTGTCATTTAGTGATGTAATTTTATATTCTGCAAATATAGTCCAGCCATTTGACTGTCCAGTGTCCGGGTGGGGAAGGGGAGGGGGATGATTGGAATGTACACCAGCCCTCTTTTTCAACCCAACACATAACTAACACAACCTTGCCAGTAGTCCTAATTTATAACCTAAACATTTTTTTTCGAGGAGGGTATTTATGGGCAAAGCATCGCGTTTAGACGTAATTTACAGTCTAAATATGTCTCAGAACAACAGAATACCATGCATCTAACGCATAAATGCTTTTCTTCAAAGAACCCGAGACTCCCAACATGGGAATCGGCTTTACATATTATAAAATATTCCCAATTCTAACTATAAAATGTCGATTATAACCCGTATATTTCCCTTGTGCATTTATAGAGTAATTAACCATTGAGTCTGATATGAAAACTTTGGTTAACAATTTCAACTCAAAAGTGCATCATGAACAGATGTTTCTCGCTTTCAATTGTCAAAAATATGGTTGTTTTTCAAAATTCTAATGTCCTTATTGCTGATCGTGATCCTCCTCTTGAATATTCATATCTGTTATTTCTTTAATTTTATGCAGGTTACCATCATTTGCCAAGATTGGGGATCTGGTCTGGGTTTAAACTGGCTCTATCAGAATCAGGATAAAGTTGAAGCATTGGTCTATTTTGAAGCCATTATTGGGGTTCATAAAAGCCTAGATGATTTCCCAGTTCTAGCTAGAAGCGCCTTTCAGGGTCTTCGCTCCGATGCTGGGGAGGAAATGGTGTTAAAGAATAACATGTTTGTTGAACAACTCCTCTCGATGGGCGTGGCGCATAAATTGGACCCGATCGAAATGGAGGCGTACCGAGAACCATACAAAGAGGAAGGTGAGTCTCGACGCCCTACCCTCACTTGGCCACGTGAGATACCATTTAGAGACACCGGTCCAAAGAATGTCGTGGATATCGTGGATACGTACGCCAAATGGTTGTCTCAATCAAAGGATTTGCCAAAGTTATTCGTAGACAGTGATCCAGGTTTCTTCAGTGCCGAATTGCGGGAAATCAACAAGGATTGGCCAAATCAGAAATCTATGACAGTGAAAGGCATACATTTCCTTCAAGAGGATGCACCAGTAGAAATCGGTGATGCTGTTAAAGAGCTCATGGCCTCTATCTCCAATTAAGAAGAAATCAACGTGTTTCCGCCATTTTGATATTACTGAACTTTAATCAGAATTAAATGTATATGACCTGTTCGTAATTAAACCCAGAGTACTGATATGACGTCATCTCCGCGCGATACCTTCAAACAGGGCCCGAGTTGAAACAGGATAACAAGCTTAATCGGGACACACACGAATGTTTAATTTGGAAAGCAAGTTGTTGACACTCACAGCGTACACAAAAGTATTTAAAATGCGAGAATTTGAAAATCTCAGTTTCGTAATATCATATTCATAGTTCTTAATATAGGCCTATTGATTCTTGACAATGATATCATATACTTTTGCTAGATATAATTACTTCACTTCTTCATGAAATAGATAACATTAAGAGATCTGCGATATTTATCGTACCTTTAAATTCCCGAAAAACTTTACTCTGAAGTTGCAAAGTTAATAAACGCCAATTCGCTTAAAAACCAACATTAGACATATTTTAGCATAGGCCCTATGTAAAATGCGTAAGCTTTTAAAGTCTTTGTTATTGTGCTCTGACTCGCAATTGGAAGTTATAAATGTCTCAAAAAGTGGTGGAAATACCTATTTTTATGTTTATTTCTGTTGGCAACGTACTTATGATTCAGCAACTTAGCTGAAAATACTCAAAAGACACAAACAGACACCGTAACGACTAAACATTACTGTGCAAATTATGGACATAGCACAGTGAACCTAAAGTACGATACCAGTTTCATTTTAGTTCCTTTAAGCTCAAATTCTATGAATTTAAGTTCGTGTGGGGGTGAAACAATATGAGGAGATGGTTTTAAATCATACGTGTTTTCTAATGTAAAGTAGAACAACGCTTGTGATAAACGTGATGTTTGCGTAACATCCGTCACTGTGCACTTACATCGTGGGAGTTCTACCACTATTGTCGGATGTATATAGACCAATAACTTTATAGACAATTTCACGTCAAAGAGACAAATATAGGTCTGGCGGGGGGGGGGGGTGGGGGGATTCTGTTTTTTTTTAGATTTACGGGTTGCCGGTGGTTAATAAAGACGAATGGTGTTCTGCACACAAACGAGTCACTGATCTTATGGCGGAATGAACTGATATGTCTTCGATCCAGTCTTACACGATAAAAATCACTCTCGAACAGTCCGGTTATCTTTCCATGAAATCCCGAAATACATCTACATCTTTCGGTAGCGATTATCATTTTCATAAAACTGCATCATTAGTTTACAGCAAGGCGATTTTGTACCGTTCAGTTAACAGAACTCTGAGAAGGGATAGACTTTCTTATTTTTCGTCTCTTACCCATACGTAATTGAAACCGTTTTTTGGACGTTAACAATGAAACGCCCAAACAAAGACGGTGGGCTCAAACACGTATCAGTGTCGGGTTTAATTATTCTGATTCTGACTATGGCTATGGTTATGACTAGGACTATGTCATGACTATGACTACGACCACGGCCACGGCCACGGCCACGCCACGCCACGGCCACGGCCACGCCACGGCCACGGTCACGCCACGACCACGATCACGACAACGACCGCGACAACCAGTATGACTATGATTAAAATATACCAAAACAATCACTCTGTTAGGTCATTTTAGGTATTCTTTTTTTCACGACAATGGTTAACCTTTCGAGAGGATGTACTGCAATTATGGTATATCTGGCCACCATATTGCAATTCCTTTACAAATCAAAACGTTACTACTTCATCGGAGAAATTAGCCATGTGGTATTTGTTATTTCACGCTTCGAAAAGCAACTGGAGGGATTAACCGAAAGCTTCGGCTGGCTATTTCAATGTTTGTTTAGGGGTTTTAGTTCTCTGGAAAGAGTAAATCTCTAATATATGTGTGTAGGCCTACAAATATTGCAAATCTGAACATGGAGTTATAGACTGCTGTTGAATCAATAAAAATCAATCACTATATAATAATAAATAAAATCCACATAAACTTTACATAAAATAAAACTTACTGTTTTAAAAATGTACTGTTTTTTATATTATTTTTATTATTTATTATATAAAATATCCCCCTAACGTTATTTGCCTTATATTCTGTACTATAGAATCTCTCCTTTATGCCAGATTGGGTGAATCATGAAGAAAGTTTGAGGCTTGATTTGCACACTTGCCAATGTAATCGTGTACATTGCAACAGAGAGACGAAAACATATTCTGCAGGTCTTATACAAGACTTGTCATTAATGGCTACAATCTATCATAAAGGCCCTCCAGTTGATAGCACCGATATTAACTGTTTAAATTGTATCGGCGAATAAAGATGCAAACTCGTCAGTACGGTGGGAGAAAGAATAATGTAGTGCAACATAGGACGTATTTTGATTATTCTGTGTTGTTACGGGTATGCTACACGAACGCTTACGAATTGCTCTGCTGTCCCCCCCCCCCCGACTCTGCCCCGGCCCCACGTTTTGATAGCTTATTATACCTACCCATTGCCGCTGGCGCTTTAGTGTTCTTTTGACTTCAAAGAGGGCAAGGTTCGAGAATTCTGGGTCTCATATCCCAACCACACCCCCCCCCCCTCACTTCAAAATGGACTCCGCCGTCAGTGTGACTTATTATTTTCTTGTATAAGGATAAATAATTGAACTTTTGAAGCAAAAAGTACTGCTCAATTTTCATGAGTATATCATTCACTCAGCATTCCGAACCATCACGAAAATTTAAAAAAATAATGTCTTGGCCTACAAAATTCCATGAGGATGTTGCTATGACCTAAGATACAGAGAATGTGTAACAATTTTGTCCAGCTATAAACTTCAGCCACTATATAGAATATCCCATTTAAAAAAGTTTTGGCTTATCCGACTCGAGTCGAACTTGTTCGTCAGCTAAGATATTTGCACCTGCTATGCGCAGTGTTGCTGAAATTGTATGCTTCCTTCAAACCGGTTGAAGGTGCCTTGCTTTGTACGGTACCAAAGTTCTGTACTGTTACAGTATTACAACCACAGAGAGGATATGAGTAAAGGTTACACAGGCTAGTATCAGCCTTATTTAGTAGCCTAGTACCAGTAATATATCTTTTTTTTTGTATACCATACCAATTACGATGACTACAAAAACAAGACTACACTGATATTTTTTGCTCAGATAGTATCAAGTCCCCTCGTATAATTTGAAGTCTGATGCCCAAAGTTATTCGGCCTTCAGTTGAGTCGAAGAGTAAGAAAGGTGATCATCTCGTTCGGGAACTTACTTAGCCTAAACCCAATGTTAATTAGGCCTAGGCCTAGGCTAGCTCAGTCAGGGTAGTCTAAACTTACTAATACTACTAGATCTAGCTTAGGCTTGCATTAAGCCGAGGCACTTTACAGTTCTTTGGCCCAGGCTACTTGCAACTTGTAACATTAGGAATTCCAAAGCTAGATAGTATATTTGAATGTATGCGTTAAGATGTGGAAACTTTTCCTTGCTTCAACTTCTAGTTCTTCTGTACATCTGTTATAACTCAAAACCTTTCAACCTCATGGGCTGAACATTCAGGAAGGACATGACTAACTTTTTCTTCTGTCCCCCTCCTTCTCCCCTTGTATCCCCACACCCCCCCCCCATCACTCTTCTTCTCATAGCTCTCTTCCACTCTTTTTTCTCCACACCTTTCTGTCTTTGTCCTTCTCCAGTATATTCCCTACCCCCTTCCCTTAATCCTCTCTTTGTCCCTCCACTGTTTATCTCCTACCTCTCCTCTTCTCCTGTTGGTTTCTTTCTTCGCTCCATCCCTTGTCTACTAATCCCCTTACATCTATCTCTATGTGTTCACCATGCTCATTAACCTGTCTGTATTCTGTGTGTGTTTTTGTCCCTTCTGTTACTGTTACTTGTCATTTAGCCTTTGAAGAAGATCCTGCTAGGATCGAAACGTCAGGCCAACTTACTTTTACACATTCTCTTACACAGGCTCTCTAGTGGATAAGCAGTTTGCTAACAGTTTTACTTTATTTTGATAACTCAAAACCTTTAGAACTTAAGTGTAAATCTATCTGGTCCTGGTGGAATTTGATCAAACCATCAGTGTAATCACATAGTTGAAAAATAAAACGAAGTCATATAGCAGATGAAAATGTAGCCATCACCTTTGACTCTATAAAGAATTTTTGTTCACAGCTATAGTGTCATTAGAGATCAACAAAATTAAAGCTTGTAAAATTAATGATTTATACAAACTGAAGAAGAGACTGACTAATGGCCATGCACCTAAATCTTAAAATAAAAACTTTTTATTGAAATAATTTCAATGTCACATGTTTAGTAGAAAAAAAGGATCAAGAGGGACACTCAAGTCCCTATCAAGGACCCTATAGGAGAGAGAAAAATAACTGAAGACACAAACACTCAGACCCGATTACAATGCAAGTACAACTTTCTCAGGCAAACCCTTCCACTCATTCACAACCCTATTGAAAAAAAATTAAATGCCGGAATACGTCTCGCTCTTCAGGTACAGAGCACTAACCGCTGCGCCACGGCAGCTGTTGTAGGTCTAAACCCAAGCTGTTGTAGGCCTAAACCAAAAAATTGTAGAACCACTTGTGATCGAATTGGAATCGAACTTCAACTTTTTGATAAAATATTTCTCACACAAAAAGGGAAAAGAGAATGGAAATAAGTAATATAATTTTTGTCCTTCAAATCCTACAGGTTAAGATGAAAATGGCAAGACAGAATTCATCGGTGCTCCGGAGCCTCCTCGAACATTGCCGAATGGCTTCCTTTGCTTTGAAGTCTATAACTTACAATTCCTTCACAAATAAATCTGCTATGGTAGATGTTGCAGTAGAGCCTCTGTTATGGATGGTGGAAAAAATAACCAAATACCTCGGACCAGTGAGTGATTTTGCATAAGTACTAAGTACTAAGATATAAAGTTGCAATTACTTAAGATAAAAATGTTGTTCTCTATCCAATTCCCAGTGCTTATTTTTTGTTTTGAAAGCCTTTCCATTTTAGTAAGCAATGCTTTCAAATGGCTATAAATACAAATATAATTCTTTCTATTTAAGTCCTGGATATTTCTAATATTGAAAACTTTTTGGGCAAATGAGGAAGACTTTTTTTTGACTAGGCAAATATATCCTATATTGTATCATGTTTCATCTGAAATTGCTAACTTTGTTCTCACCCATTAACACCTTTTTGATAATCTCAGCCTCATTTTTTCCTTTCCAAAGAATGATTTTTAGTAAGTTTATAGCTATTTTTTGTTAAAACTCATTTTTTGATGGGTTTCATATCCTTGTAGAGAACAGTAAATATCTAAAGCTTCCCTAGGAATTAATGTTCAAATGATTTTACTACATGAGATAAACACCATTTGGTGTTTTGTTTCATTTTCAGATTATGGTTGTTATGGTGATTATTCTCTGCTCGTTGATCCTGTTCATTCTGTACGTATTCGGTGCTCCTTTCGTTCTCAGCGAGCAAGGATGGTTTCCTTTCATATTTCATATCGTTTTTGGTCATTGGCTGTTTCTTAACACACTGTTCAATTACTACAAAGGGGTTACAACGCCACCTGGATACCCACCAGCTGTGAGTAGCCAAATCATTCATCGTTCATGATTCGAAAATTTACTGATACAGGGAATATATGTGTGTGTTTGTTTCCCATTGCAATTTTGAGTCATTTTTTCAAGTCTTTTCAATTTAACATTCAAGATAGTAAATCTTTGCAATTGAACAGTAACTTTAGTCATTCTGAAAGGCATTTTAAATCATTTATGAGAAATGATTAAAACCCAGATATAGGATTCCCTATGATACAAATATATGATATAAAATGCCTTACCCATATTTTGCACAATATCATTTTTTCTTTCATCAAAATAATGAAGGATATAACTTTCTAGGATATGGTCAGTTGGCTTAAGAGTAGAGAAACTATCAACTTGTTCAATTCTATGATAAGAGTTTCTCTCTTAACCCTTTGAAGATAGCAAAACTTGACATTTGTCAGGCCTCCAATTGTCAATTTTACTTTTTATGCAGTATTTCAATTGTGAATAAGAAGAAATTCTGTTCTGAGTAAAAATTGTACGTCTTAAGCTGCCATACTGTAGCTTCTGTTATCTATGTTATATATATGCACTGAATGCAATCATTGAGGACTGTCATGTTGTTGTATGCATCAATTTCACCTTTTTATGAAAATGTTAATGTACTTTGGTACCTTTTGTATCTATACTTTACATGCATTATATTATATTTTTCATTTATAATCTTTGCCCTTTGACATTAATTTTTTTGTTTTTGCTAAAATTTATTTTATTTTATTTGAAAGACTTCATTGCCAAGATACCAGTCTTCATAAATAATAACTGTTTATACATTACTATATATAGTTGCACTTTTGTTGCAGGTCTTTATTACATGGAAGCATGCCTAGGGTTGATTTGGAATAAAATGTTTTGGTAAAAGCAAACTGGAACTGTAAGATAATCTGAATTACAAAATTAGGTAGTCCAGTGTGCTTTGGTAATATGCAAAAGGGTTTGGATTCTTTGGAATTTGTTGTTTGTACACTGTGCAATGGTTGTCCTCTGGTTTACTCTAATAAGTTAGTTGTGTAACATGCTATTAGATCATTACCCACTCTCCCTCCCCTCCCACACCATCATTCCAAACATGGTACATGCTTAAACTGCAAAAAAATTTCAAAAAGTAATTGTTCTGGACATTTTTGACCAAACTATTCCTACACTTTTGAGGTATGAGATTGTGGTAAGTTAAATATATCAGTGATTAGAATTATGGAATATATATTATTTAGAGGCAAGACTTTTTAACCTTTGGATGACCCGTTGAGTGATCAGACTACCTGTAAATATTATCCCAGTGCGTTACCATGGTAATATGTATTAATTAACATATGCAGTATCATACTTGTTTGTGGATGATCACTTACAGACAACCAATGGTAGATGTTCTGTTTGCTTCAAGGTATTTTGGTTACAAGTACTTTTTGCCACTTGTCGACCACTTGGGTGATCAGACTACCTGTAAATATTATCCCAGTGGGTTACCATGGTAATATGTATTAATTAACGTACGCAGTATAATTTTTTTGATTGTGCATGATCACTTACAGACACCCGGTGGTAGATGTTCTGTTTGCTTCAAGGTATTTTTGTTTTCTCTTACCAAGAAAATGTTTCATCATCATTAATCAATTTTGTTTCCCATCATCATTATCACAACTAATTATATGACTCTCTTTCAGATATTATTACCACATTTTTTGCCTTTTGCTAAGCAAATAACGGAATGAAATTGCACGATTTTACTAATATATTGGTACTGTAGGTACCACTAAGTTAGTTAAAGCATCTATTTGTGGTCATTGGTATTGATCACATTAAGACACCCGAATAGGTTTCAGGATAAATCTGAAGAAGCACAAACATTCAGGGAAGAAGTGGGATATATCGGAAGGGAAAATCACACAAAGAAGTTTATTTGCTTTCTTTTATTAATTTTTGTTACTTTTGTATACTTAGTTTTTCAACAAAGAGGTACTTTTTAAAATACAAAAGGACACATCTTAATTATAAAAAGGAGAAAAAGGTTATTATGAAAAGGAGCACTCTTGACCTTTTTTTAAAACAGACTGGGAGGGTATTTGCCCCTATTCCCACTTGGATTGCCCTCCCCCCCATGTTAGATATATACCGAATGAAGTTTGGTTACGTTTGCTGTATGGTTACAGTACAGTACATCGTTCATTATTTAAAATGCTTTGCTAACTTGGGAGGCCCTTCATGGGTTACACCTCGATAATTGTGTGATCTCATCTTCCCTTACAAGCCAACTCGTTCTCTCCGCTCTCAACATGCTAATCTCCTTATAGAGCCTTGCTTCAAGTTCAATGGATAAGGTGATCGTGCATTTTCTAGAATTGGCCCCCGTTTATAGAATTCCATGCCACATGAATTCAGACATTGCCACTAACTGAACTGTTTTAAGAAACAGCTTTAATAAAACCTTTCTCTTTCAAGGCGCTTTTTGAAGTGTTCCACAATATCAGCGCTTTATAAATACTGATTGTATGATGATGATTTCCATAAGGTTGTGTCGTGTGGTTCTTCACTACAGTGTACAACATTGTAGAGATAGCTTATCATCTTACATATTAACCGTCATTAACTTTGAATTTCTTGGTTTGGTGAAATTTTAATATCACCTTTGATTTGTTTTTTCTTTTGCTGTGAGCCTATTCCTAACAGGTGCAAATTGCAAAAAGTCAATCACTTAAAATAATTTTGACTTCTAAGTCTTCTTTCTCTGCAATATAGGAAAGAATTTTTAATTTTCAGCATACCATGTTTTTGTTTGATCGTTCAGGTTAAGTTAACACAGTTTGGGTGGAGATTAGCTTTAATATGAAACAAAGTCAAGGTTTAGAAACATTTATAAATTAACTTGGACTTGGGGGGGGGGGGGGGGGGGGGGGGGGGGGGGGGGGGGGGGGGGGGGGGGGGGGGGGGG
>JAIPMN010024627.1:12562-30443 GCA_020650975.1 Apostichopus californicus
TACCACCCCCAAAGCCTACCACCCCCAAAGCCTACCACCCCCAAAGCCTACCACCCCCAAACCTACCACCCCAATATGTTTTATACTAGATGATATTGTTCATCCAATCCCAATTCTCTGGATTATTTCTTCTCTGCTAAGATAAGGTACTGTTATCGGTCAATTGATCTGATTTCTTTAGCCTGTCATGTTATACAATGAAAGTTAGGCCAGCCATACTATAGAAACATCTGTAAAAACAGTAGTAGTATGTTAGAGATAACTCTATACTTTGTGCTAATGTATTTGTAATTGCAGGGTTTTCATTTGTCTGTATATTCCATAGTGACCTTTTCTACCTTACAAGAGCATTCAGGTGGATTCACATATTAAAAAGAAATATGCGGATATTTAGGTAGTTCCGACAAAAGTTGGAATAATTAAGGTGCAAAAACTTTCTTGTGAGTAATTGACTATGTCAGTCTGAATTATTGAATGTATGGTACATGTGTGCTAGATCGAGCCATTCATATTTAAAATCTGGTAATATTTCCACAAAGTTACCAGGAACTATTCAAAATCACATTTTCCTACTAAACAAGAGGCGAACCCCTCGACTGAGACCACACCCGTAGGCTCTATGTGTTGCTTTGTGGAGATATTACCTATCTAACACAACCAGCTATATTAATGAAGGTTTTTTGCTTTTACCTGATAAACAACAATCACAGAATACTTGGGGCACAATCGCATCCACAAATGTGTGGGATTTCAAGGCCCTTGTGGTGCTAGCACTGTTACCGTTTGCACTTTCTAAAGTGTATTTGTTATATGAACTAAGTTGAGTATCTTATACATCCATCTGAAGGATATTCTAGGTATTTCTATGTTTTTTCTGCATAAATCTTTTCTGGGTTCTAATCTCATTTGAATTATCTCCTTAATCCTACTTCTTACAGCCTGGCTGAACAACTGTGTCGGTCATTTCAACCACCGTTACTTCATATCTTTCTGTATATATATGACTCTTGGTACAGCCTACATTAGCATTTTTATCTGGCCTCTTTTTGCCCGAGAATTTTTTGATGCCAAGGTAGGTTGTTCAGTTTAGAAACACTTATCTACTGTGTTTCAATGTTCTGGCTAAAATGAATTATTTAGTTACTAATTCTAGAAACTTTCCTACTTCAGAAACAAACAGTGCAAACAGTGTATTGTATCGTTGAAAAAAAAACAGTGTAACAAATAAAATAATACTAATGATAATAAAAAAAAATTACAAAATTCCAGTTCCCCCAAAGGGTTACATATTTCACATACCCCTTTCAAACAACCTTATCTTTGTATAGATGCATGCATAAATTTGATATCAATTCATGTCATCAACTAGTGAAATTCTGCATTTGGCACTTAAGCTCTTAAGATGGTTCTTTGGCACTTAAGATGGTTCTCTTGTATGTCTTAACATAAGATTCAGCTTATAATACAAATTGACACTTGAATTTACTCATGTACTTTCACCCACCCGTACCACACTTCACATATCAACACTCAAAATATCTTGCATAGCAATGTCTGAGTGTTATTGCATTAAATAGATGCGAGCATATAATTGATATCACTTTCATGCCATTGACTCGGGAAAATCTTCCTCAAGTAAACTCAGATGAGGTTACTCTTGTTCAAATGTCCTTGTGCAATATTTCACTTACAATACAACTGTCAGTTGAATCTTGCAATGTATTAGGGGCAGTGAATTGGCTGTGTAAAATCATGTGAGGTCAGTAGTACATACATTAGTGCTATGAGAATACATACATGTATCAACAACCATCTGCATCGATAGTCGAATGGTGCAATAATTCGATACCACATGTGATCTTAGCTCACCATAAGCAGTAAAAACTCACCATGGAAGAAGATATCCTTTCTAATTAGAAGAAGTTTTCATATTGTTATTAATTATTAAAACCACTCAGACAAATTCATTGCTAACCTTCCCTGTTAACTATTTTCTAAACATTTAATATATCTCTCATTTTGTTCCTTTGGTTTTGCAGAAAACATTCAAAAGCCTTCTTCAAGGGTCGCTGCTGTTTTATTTCTTGAAATATAACGTCAAAGAACCTGACTTGGTGAGTCCTCGTTAATATCAAGATTCTATAAAGCAGCTTTCTGCTGCTGGCTTAATGAACATTTTACCAATCCCACCAAGTTTTGCTCCAAGATTACCATTAATGAATTGATTGTTACCTAGCATGTATGTTAAACGGTTATATTAGATTTCAAACCATTCATTGTGTAGATACGTTTGCATGCCATGCAGTGTTAATCACATACAAAAGCAAAAGCACTAATCTGAATTTGTTTGAGCATGTTCTTCCTTTGTGGAAATGAAACATGGCTAGTCCAGCTAGTGACCTGAGCTTACGTGGTAATGGAATTTTGTATCAAACGAGGTCAAAATTGACCAAAATCAATGCAAAAAGCTGTCTTACAGCTATGAGGAGTGGTTCCCTGTCTAACTCAGCCTACTGAGACATTCTATGATGCAACTAGGGCCAATCATCTAGGGCTTAAAAAATACCCAGAAAGGTTGTTCAGCCTGCAATCCCTTTTTCTGTATAAAGACGTGATTTTGTATAGGTTTGATTTAAAATGGCTATCAGTATCAAGATATGAGAGTTGATAAGTTTGACAAAGTAAAACATCTGACTATCCCTATTAAGGTAGACATTCTTAATATACATATAGATGTAACACAGCATTCTGTCAACTCTATACTACAAGAACCTTTCTAACACAATTATTGCAACATATTGTGATTTCATTATGAAAGAGTGAAACAATGGTCACTGGTGTAAAATAAATAATGTGTACAATAATATGGTTTTATTAGTTTAAAATCAAACATTTTAGAAAGGTGGCTCTGTTTCTTACACAATTTTGTAACTTTCATTAAAGATTTTCTTGTCAGTGTTCAGGATATAAAGCAGAATTTATCAGTTTCTATTGAATTCAACTAGATTTATTCCTTGCTCAAACATCTTTACATTCAGTTTAAATACAAATAAAATGAATCATTTGAATCAATTTGGCCTGATTCTCTCACATAATAGCAAATTTGTATTTTCAGGATGAGAATGTCCCAAACGGTCACACCCACACCGATTCATGGACAGACTACGACAGCGTCCAACACAAAGCCATCACGTTCCTGTTCTTCCTATCGTTCAGTGTTGTATTGGCTCTAGGATTGTTGACCATGTGGCATGCACGACTGATTAGTAAAGGAGAGACGAGTATAGAGAAGAATATAAATAACAAGGAGAGGAGACGACTAAAACAGTTAAATGTGGTGAGTGAACAATAGACTTTTCAACATTAAAACAGCATATGGAATTTAAAAGTCTAACATTTTGTTATTATGGTTGTTCTTTGTTTCACATACATTTGTAAGCACTTTATTAATGCACTACCTGATCAAGTTCTCAAGGTAGAGCAAGTAAGTAATCAACAAAACAAATCAGTAAAATAAAAAAATAATTTTATTTGGTAATTAGTAAATGTTGCAATAAAATTTGCAGGAATGGAATTTTTGATATTTGATCAATGGTTTCTTGCCCATCACCAAATAAAAGCTTGGATTTTGTCTGAGTTCAAGCGTTTTTTATCATATTTTAATCAGAGACAGGTATGGGACAGCCTGTTAGCAAAGAAATGTGACTTAAAAAGTGTTAAGGAATCTTCAACAGTTGGGTATTAACATATTAATGCAGTCTAAAAAGGATTTTGTAGAGGCCGTGGCAAGCTATCTCTAATTAAGGCAAACAGTTAAATAATGACTTTAGGTGCAAAATTGATATTGATGTTGTAAGTATTGAGAAATCACTCTTTCAACAGGCGAGGTTCATCAATTAAAGTGACTGGATTATGCAGTCTAGTATACAGATCATTAGGGACAGTTCCTCAGATGCAACACAAACTGCAATGGCAAAACAAGATACTTTGATGGCCTCGAATGACATGTTTACAAATGGCGTCAACGTCATAATCAACTTAGCCTCAAAGTTCTCATCATTCCAGAGATTAATCATAATTTAAAGATGAATAACTTGAAAATTGGAATAGCTATATGAAAAAAAATTAGTAGCACTCAAATATCTTCTTTCTTTGGTGGACTATAACATATCAATACTCTCATAGTCATCCTTTAACGATATTCCTTTCACCTGAGATGATTAACAATCTTGCCAGCAAAACCTAGGTTGCAATTGTTTGACCTACACCAATGTCATTCAGTTTTATGATGAAGAATTGCATATTATGATCACTTTCATCGGTGGAAAATTCTTTGCGATGTCAAAACTTCTTTCCTTTTTCTTATTTTACAGGAATATAAAAACCCTTATGATTTTGGTTTTAGGCAGAATTGGAGGGACTTACTTGGATTGTCAGAAAAACGGTAAGTCACATCTATAATAATAATTATAATGATCATCATCGTCGTTGTCATCATCAATAATAATAATAATTATTATTACCGTTATTATTATTATGATATTACCATATATCTAGTCCAGCACCTTGTCAGTATAAAGCATAAGATATTTATCGTTGCTTGAGTAATGACTTGTCAAAGGAAATCAAAAGTTCTGTCATATTTGAAGTGATATAAGAAATTTGAAAAAAAGTGCTTTTCATACATTTGTTTTTAAGTTGTTGTGTAGTCTTAATTTGAAAACATAAAGGTTCAGTTTATTTCAATGTAGTTATTTACATTATAAAATATATGTAAATATCTAGTTATAAATAGGCTTCTATGGATGTGACAAAATCAAATCAACGGTATTTACAAATTTCATTCAATGGAACGGATCAAGAAGTGAAAAAGTAGAAAAGTGAAAAACTCGGCTCTTAGTTTGTAAGGTACGCCTCGGCAGTCGATATTTTAGAACATTTTGAAGGTTTTCATCTTGTTTTTCATACAAATCAAAGATAAAGGCAAACCTGTTTGGTGTAAATGTGATTGAAGAGTTTGGATGAGTAAATTGTCATTAGATGTGAACACACTAAAGACAGCATTATCAGACATTTATGTGTTATTGAAAGGAATACAGGAATGTTTGCAGAATTCACTCTTCGCCCTTATTTCTGCAATGGGTGGGACACTCTATCCATTCTGGTCTAATATTGATACATTATGAAGAAACAAACAAATTCATCAACTTTTCCTTCTAGATCTTCAAAGATGAAATACTTTTTGAACTGATTTAATTGTAAACCCAAGAAGTTTTAAATTCAAAATAAAACAAAAACTGTTTACAAACTGCTTATCCACTAAAAAGAGCCTGTGTAAGAGAATGTGTAAAAGTAAGTAGGCCTGACGTTTCGATCTTCTTCAGAGGCTGAGGGACAACTTGTCATTCAGTCTCTGAAGGAGATCCTGTTAGGATCGAAACATCAGGCCTATTTACTTTTACACAAGGTTTAATTTCTTTTGATTTCTGTATTTGAATAATTCCATGTTTCAAATGGCTACATCCTTGTTCTCATGACCCAACTGAATGAACTTATGTACAAAAGGGTCGGCTTTTTTAACCTCAAATAACTTAAAAAAAGTAAGAATATCATACCAGAAGAGTCAGAAATGCAGTTTGCCGAAGGAGAGTTTGTTCCTGTTGTTAAGGAAATTCCACGTCAACAATCTCTTATTTGGGTTTCTGATTTCATCATTGTTTGTAGGACCTTCTGGAGGCATATACTTTTTCCATCATCTCATCCGCCGAACGGAGATGGCATTCACTGGAAAAGAATCCCAACGCCAGGATTCGTCACCAAGAATGGGAATGCTTTCCACTCCTGTTGAGGTACAGGTTGTGAGGTTCCATCATCTCATGTGCCAAATGAAGACAGAACTCACTGGAAAAGAATACCCAACGCCAGGATTCGTCACAAAGAATGGGAATGCTTTCCACTCCTGTTGAGGTACAGGTTGTGTGTGTGGGTTTGAATCAAACCATATGCAGCCCAAGCATAAGGCATCATTCAGGGGTGGAGTCATAGTGAAGCAGTAAATATGCAGTTTTTAATATTCAGTATTCATTAGAACTAGCATACTTAGCATAAGTTAAGTCTTTGCATTTCATCTCAAATGGTGTCATGTGTCAGAATACAGAGGAAATGAAATACAGATTAAATAGCAAGTAAAGGGAAGTGAATGTCCTGATGAAGTTTGATATCAGGTTGAATAGGATGAGCAGAGATGTGATTCCTTGTTATGTGCTATGAAAGTATCTGAAGGATCCTGATTGACCACCCCGGTGATGAGATGCAGATGCCTAACAACTAACAGTTTGATAGCTCAGTTCTGTGCAGTCCCATCACATCTCTGCTCATCCTATACAACCCAATACCAAAGTACATTATGTACAGGAATCCTCTCAAAGGTCACCCTGAGCTTTTGGCTATGAGATGTGGACTGTTTTTATTTTGATGCTTGGAGTTGGATCCAACACCTAGTGAACCATTTAGTGTTAGATTTGTTCCACGATTATGAAAATCCGTCGAGATGACACAGATAAACTATGCAGCGAGATTGAACCAAAGTATTTGACGTCCCTGAATTTATGAATTAGATAATCAACGATGACAAGGATGGATTGAGAGACTATAATGGGGTGGCTGTTCTTCATGAGAGAAGAATTGTTTTTATAATTGAACGGAATCCATCTGCAAGCAGTACTTTGAACCATTTTAAATGTTATTTATATATTTCTCAATCATGATGCACACAGTTTAATCACTTCAATCTGTGCAATTTTTTTTTACCCAGAGTCATTTCAAGATAATATGCTAATACCTTCTGTTGGAAGAATACTTGGAACTTCTTCAGGATTATGATATATGAGGATGGGGGCGGAGGGGGAGGGGAGGTGGGGGAGGTTAGGGATTAATGCCAATCATGATGCTAAAGTTTTTCATGATTTACAGTGAAATAAGTCAAAGTAAGAATGTAGAATTGCAAATTATGTTGCTTGGATGTTTTCTTAATGTAAAAGAAACAGCAGGACAGCAGCAACAAATAAAAAGTTGGACTTAAATGGCAAATAAGTTTACTTTGAGTTCCTTGTCGCACAAAATGAAAACATTCCATTTATTATAAAGCAGTTACTTTATTAATAATTTGTGGTACAGTTCTTAACGATGTTCCTCCATTTCTGCCACACTCATTCAAACTTATGTCGAAATGTTCTCCCTAAATTCTATGCAGTTATTCAATCAGAAAAAAAGGTGCATTGTGTCTGTATTGACATGGAAACAGTACATTAGAGTTGACAAAATCTACAGCCCCAATTCTTATATTAAGAGAAGGCCTGGCTTTATAGGTCTCTTGCAAATTTTAATTGTGGTTATTGTTCTTCAGCTAAGTGTAATGCATGTTTGTTTCCAGGGTAACAGACTTACTCTGGTTTGAAAAATAATAAAACAAAACAAACAAATATGTTCTTTTTCGAAAACATTTCTTGGCAACAAATAGTATGCCGAGCAAGCAACAGGCAGATTTAAATAGCTTTAGCGTATTGGGATATTGTACCAGCAAATATTCCAGGGGGCAAATAATTGTTGCACAGAAGGTAAAAAAAAAAATACTTGGAGCTCTGGCTATGAAGAGAATTTGTGTAGATTTATGTAAAGTTTAGAATTATTGTTCCATTCTTGTGAAGTCTAATATTAGTGTTTGATATAAAATTCATAATGCATATAGAAGTCTTGTTGCTCAAAGTGAATAAGCCTGTGACAGATTACAGTAATGTATGTATCTTGCAGGAAATAGCATAGTTTCTAGGACACCTTTTAGGTTTACAAACTTTGCTTAGCATTAAATAAAGAAATTGATAAGGATCTATGCTCAAAGACCTTACCAATTTTGTCATCGTGCTAAGCCGTTTTAAACACGAACCAGGTAAATTGTTACACATTTTCATCTCGGTTTATTCATTCCAAATTTTGATACAAAGTACATAAAAAAATGCAGTTTTTTTCGGTGGGGTGGGGGGGAGAGCAGTCTAAAACCCCATTGATCAAATTGATGACCAATATGAGTACCAAAGTTGTGATCTGTAAGAGACTACAATGCATCACTAATTGATATTGCTACCTGCAACCGGGTAAATTTGGAAAGTTTGCTCAGCTGTCAATGTTTTTTGTATTTAGGAAATTTATCAAAATGCTTCCTTTTGTAGAAATATTCTTTTCCTGTAAGGATAAATTTATTGTAATATTATTAAGAAATACAAAGACATTTTCAGCTGAAGTGCCGTGATGGCATCAGTCATACTGCTGTGGCCAGATGCATTAAGCAAATATCACAAAATTTGTAAACAATTCAGATCTTCTTGATTCAAAATGCTATTAGGATGAGGTTTTCACCTTAAGGTGACAACATTTTCAACAATCATGCTAACCAATTAACTGTAGCCACCAGAAAATCTTATTTATTATTAGTTTGTTAGAAAGTAATATACATTACATATGGATTTTAAATCTGGTGTTAAATTGTGAAACAGATGGCGATCTGAAGATTAGTTTAAATGATTAAACTAAAAGTGGTAGTGTTTGGAACAGTCCTGTTTCCCTGTCATGTTTTTTTGATTTGTGAATTGATTATAGAAATGTTTTTAGCCAGAAAGTTAGGTTTGGTGTTTCACTGTCTAGCAAAGACACAAATTATGTGAGAAGATTATGTTCTAAAGTTTTCTGAACCATATTCGGGAGTGAATGTACTGGTCTCATCATTTCTGTCTCTGTGTGTGAACAGAGAGCTGTCAATGTCTAATTTGCAGCTCCCTGGTATAAAGAAGTCAATTTATTGTGCATCTATTGGCTATGGTGCTATATCATACACTGATGGTTGTTGTCTTCAATAATCCCATAATGCAACAGTCCACAGACTATTGTCAGTAGGTCACAAGACTTTTCAAGACCATCAGAAAATGTATCTAATTTTCAGAACTTGTGATACATTAGGTTCCTTGAGTTAACATCCAGTCCACAATCTAAGCTAGTTTTCATGCATTCTGAGCATTAATTCTCAAAGTGGCTGGTCGTGGCTTGTTCCGGATGGAATATCCTGGGTCATGGGACTAAAAGTTTGCCGTCTGCTATTGTAAGTTATCTGTATTAATTTGTGCTTTAATCCATTCTTTCATTCAAGTTTTTTGTGATTTGCCAAATTACTTTCAGTTGCAAAAGTGTTACCACAAAGTGGAATGTTAAAAGGTTGATTTATTTATTTATTTTAATGAGGGCACAATGACTGTACATGACTTGATTACTTTGTAGATTATTATTATAAGCAGCATATTTTTGTCGAGGGGGTTGTGACAGGAGAGCAGTAACAAAGGGGGGAGGGTATTAGAGGGGAAGGGGGCGTCAATATGGTTTGATCGCAGAAAAAGGTGCAATGTAGGCTACATTGATTTCTAAGAAATTGAAGGGCAGTGTAATTTAAAAAAAAAAATCATGTATTGTTTAGCTGAATCAGATTATTGATTTTAATAAGCTGTTAAAGCAGTAAATTAGATTTTGATCAGTAGATTTTATTACTTTCTTGCCAATTATTAAGGTCTTCATGTAACTTGGTTTGTTTAAAAGACTATGTTTATAAAGACAGGGTCTTGCTCGTCCGGAATTGTCGCCAGAATGCATGTACCCTCCCAGGACTGTCCTGGAACTTGTCAAAACATCCTGAATAATTTATATTTTACCTGTTTGATCTACCTTTGAATAATTTAAATTATATTTAAATTATTATTTGGAAAGATCACTTGATGGTAATCAGCTATTATTTATGACTACAATGTTCATAAGTTCATCCACACTTGCAGATAACAGAATAAAGATCTTTGTATAACTTCAGTGTGTAATTCACATTTTAATCATCATTCTGCATAGACTGAAGTTTCCCCAGTTCAAACGTAGTGTGTTCATTTGCAGGGAAATGTCAAAATTATCAATAGATTTATGGAATCCATTACTGCTACCACCAATGCATTTATATTATCCAAAATCCTAAATGAATTGGACAGTTGGAATTTCCAGAAAGGTACATTTGAAACGCTTTCAGATATACCTATTATTGAAGTAAAATTTAGTGCCAATAGTGAAGACTAAAAATCCTACTTATTTTATATGAACGTCCATGTGAGATGTGAAAGGTAATGTATTGAAGTGTCTAGAAGCACTATACAGCTCTCACTAAAATGAAATTTCATTTCTTTATGGAAGGTAACCCACAAAGTACAAAACAACAACTAACCAAAGAGGATACTTCTCACGTTTTCTTTTCAAATTGTAAATTCCAACTGCACAAGCTCTTGATTTGGTGCGTAGTGTTAATTGTAAACAATGTAGAGAGGAACGTACTCCTGTCTATTTCTTTAGGATTTTGACTTGTATTAGAGGTCAAGATTATTGCCATCAATACTATGGTGTTACAATAAGAAATGGACCGGGGGGGGGGGAGGGGGAGGGAGCGGAGGAGGGTATTCTTGTTCTCTTGTATAATGGTGTTTCAAATCATGTGCTTGACTTTCTTTGTATGCTATTCAGAATCAGCTGTATAATTTGTTTGCATAACCTCTTATGCTCAAATTACAAAATACTTGAGTATAATTTGTATTTGTATAAAATCTGTATAATTGAGTACCAGGAAAGATCTTGTTGTGTTTTCTTCCCATGTCTGAAAAACTACTGCCATTCCAGTTTTTTGCAGCTTAATGTTTAAACAGAAATATGAAGTAACCGACATTTAAACCCATTTGTATTTAATGTTCATTATTTTAATTGGTATGTTATATGAAGGTTTGGAATTTACTCCCCTGCTGAAATCCCTGTTTCTCCTCGTGTTAAGAAAGTCTGAGATAGCCACTTGACATAAGAACAGTTCTTACTAATCCTGACAGCAAAATCAGCAAGGAAGCAAACTGTCTGTATAATTAATAATTACAAAACAGTCAAATATAAGGACAGACAATGAGGATCATATGTTACAAACATTTATTCTATCAAGTTTTAATTTCTGAAAGAAGTGAAAAATATTACAAAGGGAAAGTTTTGCAAAATATGATTAAAAGACTACATTTTCATTGACAATAAATGGGTAAATTACAGAATAGAAAAGGTAGTGAGAAATACTGTTTCATCAAATTATCTATTAGTAACATGAGTTATGGGTGACAAAGGCCTGATTAGAGAGGGAGGGTGGGGCTTTCAGCCCCTGGGCCTGATGTTAATCTGGTGAAATATGGGGGAAAGAAAAGTATGTATGTATTTCTCATTTTCAAGATAATGATGAATACAGGAACTACATGAGAAAAAAAGAGTAATTTCTCACAGCGTCAAACCAGTATTGACAATTTGACGAGAGAACGTAATGGCATTTATACTGTGCCTCCAGTCACCACTGTGACGCCCAAATATTCGAGAAAAGTCAAAATTACTGTGATAAGTATTCAAACTTTAAAGAAGCATTTTAGTTTGCTAGAGTCTTTTCCTCCTACTAATTTAAGTTTTCTTTGATGTTTTAGGAATAATTTAGCAGATTAATACATTCTCCTTTGAGCAATCACTGTCTTGCCAAAATTTAGAAAGGGAAATAGTGGATGCTCTTATATAAATCCTTAAGGAAAAGCATTACATTTGTTAAGTCACCAAGACACTAAATGTATCACTGAATATTAAATACATCTTAATATTTAATCAGATAAATCATAACCGGCTATTCTGCACACCTATCAAAAACATGCAAGATATGCATGTTCAAATTTGATTATAAATATGCATATTTGTTCTCAATTCAAAAGCAGCCATTGTAATAATCAGTTACACAAACCTATTATAAATAGAAGTTCTTAAACAGCTGACAATTGAACAACAGGTACTAATTTTAAGACAAGTCTTTCTATTCTTTTAAATAAATGAATGAATTTTTTTCTTAGTTCCCATATGTAAATTAATTAACTCATGTTAAAGAACAGAAGAAAAAAACAATAACTGGAGACAGTCATTATGAGAGTACTTCAAAAGAGGTATTTTGTAAATTAGAAAGAATTTCATCACAGGATTGTGACATACATTCTGATTCAAACTATGGAAGAAAATGTGATCCTTGTAACTACCTAGCCGAACGAAAACCTTAAATTTGTGGGAGGAATTTTGGGAAGTTTATCAGTCTGCGTGGATAATTTTGTCTGTGTAAAAAAGGGTATTTTCTGATGAAGCAGAGCTTACTTGCAAATTAAATTACACATCGATGTACAAAAAAAACACTCTTATTATACAAAACAAAAAAAGCTTGAAAGTAAATTAACTATGCTTTGGTAACAAGTAACGGTCTAATGTACGAAAGATAATGTTATTTGAATATTTACATGAATGTAGTGAATAGTATTTGAAGTAACTTCAATGGGTAGTCCCACATCTCTCACAAAATGTTTAACAATCTTCTCCATTTTTGAAAGGGCCAGAGAGAAACATTTGTTGGTGCAAATTGCAAGACAGATTAAAAAATCTCAGCTAACCTAGATTGATAAATTTACATGCTAGGCCAATAGGGCGGCTCAACCCCCAGATCTTGCAGATCCTGCACAATGGATTTTTCGCAGGATTGTGGATCATATTTCCCCCTCCATTTTGGAGGGTGGGTAGGCAGACCAAGATTGAAAACTCGCAGATTTGGCCGTGCATTGAATACAAATCAAGTTAAGGAGAACTGCACATTTGTAGGAGAAAGTTCATAGTTTTGCACTTTGATTTGCTTTATTTAAGACTACTGCTACATAAATACAAAACAATGTAAAAGTTTAATCTGCCACAAAATGTCGCAGCTTTGAGCAAAATATAAAGATACCTGATTTATTCAAGACAACCGCCATTTTGCAACCCCCTCCCAGTTCTGTATCAATTTCAATCTCCAATTTCAATCAATCGCTATCAAACATTTTAAGTTTTAAGATCTAGCCGTAGAAGACCAAAGTAATTAAATCTACATTTTAATGAATTATTCAGTGCATTCAATTACTAACATATTTTATTCTTCTTTGATATTTTCTTTATTTAAATTGATTATTAAAAGGACTCATTTTAGAATTTAAGACAGAAAATGTCCCAAACTTGAAGAATGGTATACTGACCATTAACAAGTCAAGTGGGTATTGTTAGTTTTACATTAATGTCATTAACTAAAGAATGTAGCTATGATTATAGAGAAGAGCTGCATCATTTTCATTACCCATACAGAAAATGGAACAGCCTGATGGAATTCAAATGTAGATCCATATCATTTTTGGGTCTCCTTAATGTTAACGATTTTATCCTTCATGAGTGAATGCCTAACCAGATCTAAGTTGAAACTTTAGTAGTAATTCTTAATTTTTTTTATGATATACACCCACATCTTAGTTGCTAGGAATTACAAGATGGCCATGACAGCTTAGGCTAAAGAAGGCAGCTTTTCACTGTGTTAGTAGAACCAATTGATGCTTCTTCATGTTCACTGTATGAAGTTCAGTTTAAGCTTTTAAAATAAAATGCCACCTTGTTGAGGTAATCGCATTCCAAATTTGAGTCTGTTACATAACAAAGCTTTTTTGTGTTGTGTTTGCCAACATTCTGGTTGTCAGACACATTAACCGTTAAAAGACAGATAAAAGTATAAGACATTGTAAGACTTAATTAATGTTACATCGGTCAACCAAACTTGCACCAAGAGTGACAATAAAATTAGGCTGAACTCCAACATCCCTTTAACATCCAACATCCCTTTAATGTTCTGAAATGTCTCATATTGTAATGAAACAGTTTACAACATTAAAGAAATACTTCATTGGCTGAAGTTGCTTGTTAATAAAGTGTCCAATATTTTCTGCATCTAAAGGTCAAAACAACATCCTCATAGCATTTATGACAAAGATGTGAATTTTTCAAAATTTGGTAATATTTTGTGAAATGAATCTGGCAACAGTACAGTGAATAATGTCATCCAGCAATTCAGTTGTAAATGTATTTGTTCATCTTTATAATAATTTAACTCATTCACAGAGGAATATCATATATATAACATTTCTACAAAAAAGTTGCATGTTGATGTCAAAATTATCAATAAATCTGAGGAAAGTTAAAAGAGAAGATTACAGTAGCGTAAGTAAACATTTTGAGGAGCATTTGCCCGGATGGCATCATAGGCCAGCTACTGTGATCCATTCCATGACAAGGATCAAGCCATTCAATCAACCATAGGTTGAGTCGACACAAGATATTGAGATATCTCAACTGGCAGTGTGGGATATTTTTCCTTTTCCATGTAAGTGTCACAATATCTGCCACTGGAATATCCGTTGCCACAGAAACGTGGCAGGCCCTGCCACAAAATATTTTCAGTCAAATGGTTAACCACATAGACCTGCTAAGTAGTTAAATTAGGTCCACCCTGACACAAAATACAGCTTTGTTTAACTTGACTTCCTGAAAGCATTGGAAACCTCTCAATTTCTTGTGCTATTCACATGTTGATGGCTTTGCTGTTTTAATATATATATATAAATTCATATAAAAGTCAACAAAGCTGTACTATTTACATCATCTCTGATGCTGATGATGATAAGGTTCTAAACTTTCTAATTCCAGCATTCCTCTAAGTCTTTCATGTCTTCGTCCTTGCTCTCGTTGACGTTGCTCGTTACATCCGAGGAAGACATCTCGGAAAATTTATTAACCAGGCTTTTCCTGTTGTTCTTTGCTTTATTGTTCACTTGAGAAGGGGAAATCCCTACTCTTTGAAGGGCTTCCAACAATTCTGTCGGGTTGAATGGGGGAGGGGACATCTCTGGGTCCAGGGTAACTTCATCCTCGGCAGGGGTACCGGTGGGGGTCTTTGGATTATTTAGAGGTATGCGTATGGCGAGAGAAGACTTTCCCGGAGTGAACTTAGCTGCGATGCTGGCGTACGATGGAGGGGCATTGTTATTAAGCGGTTGGATTGCACAGGGTACCTTGCTGTTGTCCTCTCGTCCAACTGTGAGCGGTGAAGCAGATCTACTGCCCTCATGACTGGCAGTCAAACCGGAACTGACCGATGATGTTACTGAGGTGTCCAGAGAGGACACTTCTTGGTCCATTGGGTGGCCATTCTCAGAGGAGATGTCAGACCCGGTATCACTACTCAGCATTATAGGAAAAAGAACAAAGACATTCTCTTACTAATTATTCTATAATAATAATAATTGATAATGGTGATTTATAACGCGTGCATATCCACCCGGTAGGGAGCGGAGAGAAAGAGAGGAAAGAAAGCAAAAACGAATGCCAACACTTAACAACTGAACAAATGCATAGAACATGTTAAAGATCTATTTAACTATGTTTTCTATAAAGACATCAAAGCAAAGTCCAACAGCTGTGGTTAGGATAACTAGTGTCATAAAACTACCAGCCTAACAACCACTGAATTGTCACAAAACTACCAGACTAACAACCACTGACACTTATGCAGTGCTTCGCGAAGGGGAAGGAAAATATAGATCCTGACAAATACTGGTCAATAAAACGATCACCAACGATAACCTAGATGTAAACAAGGGATACATGGGATATAGGTAGATAGGAAAGTGCACATGTTGATTGGGAGACACATACCAATTATGTTATTTCCTACCATGGTGGTAAGTACAAAAGTGGAGCATACATACCTCTTTGTTTGTCCTTTACCATTGGGATCCCACTCGTGTAGATTTCTCCTCCAGATTCGGACTTGACCATCCCACGACCTACGACTGCAGACCTGGAATTTGTTTGGTGACGTTGGATGCTGCCCTCTCTTTCTCATTTTCCTGAAAACATGAATGCGAGTAATCTCATGATTAGAAAGTATTTCATATCACAGAGTTTTGTAATGGCCTTTTTATTCATCTGAGATGACTAAAACATCTTGTCCAACCATCAAACTACCCTTAAGTGGTTGCACTACCACAGATAACCAGCTCCTAGGTTTCTGTAAAAATGCAACTCGATTTGAAAATTGTTAACTTGAGACTGGAAGAATATTATAAAAGGAACAGATTTATCAATTGAGTTAGGCAAAAAGTAATAGCTGTTTTAAACATGGCACATTGGTTGCACTCTGCAAAGCAAAGAGAGGGATACAATCATTAATGAAAAACATTAATGGCTTGATATTAATTAATCTAATCATTTTAATGAAAGATAAATTATTTTGAAGGTTGTCTGGTGGTACAAGAAGGAAATAAATTCATGTCATTAGTTTACAGTATTTTGTTAGACAACCAAATTTTGGTATTTAGACAACCTTTAAAGGAAATTCCAGGTTGTCTGCAAGACAACTGACGAAAGACAATGAAGTCTGTGGTCTTCCTCTTTGAAGCATTAAGATACTTTGCCTAACATTAAGTACTTGATGAACCCAAGTCAGATCAACAGTATACCTATGTCACAAATTAAAGTGTTTCTTATGATAAAAGCTATGTAGAATTAGGACTTCAAGGTATTCTTGAAACATCCAGTATCTTTTCTATGAAAGGAATCCTCCAACTGAACTGAACAATCAACAAACATGGATTCATGACAAATAACAAGTCATTAGAATTATTGACCGAAATATTTCCCCTGTGTCTTACTTTGGGACAGCTTCACGGTACTTTTCATAGCATTGAGTGTTCTTGCCGTATTCGATCTGCTTCTGTCTTCTAACTAAGATAACTTCATCTGTTTCTGTTTGAAGTCTGAAAAATATGAAGAGAGGAGAAAAAACTTAAGTTCCAAGTTAAGATACTCTCAACAGTCTGTGAGTCATATTGGTGTTTCTTGCTTGTTGACTCGTAAGTTAAAATTCTTGATATTTGAATAAAAATTTCGGTAGAAGTCTGCAAGAACACAAAAATAGTTTCACTGGCAAATTTTGGAAGAGATCTTTCATATAAGTGATTGGATCATGCAAACTTAATGGTGACATGAATTTGTAGAGAAAAATCTGGAATGATCTTTATATCACCTCTGGCTTTAAGTAACCCCCTTCCTTCACCTTCCTTCTTAATCCTCTTCCTTCCTTCAACCTCACTCATTTCTCTTTAATGCAACATAAAGTGTAATCCCTTCAACTTTCACCAAAGCATTGTTAACATTACTTAATTTTCTGTCAAACAGACTGATTCAAGCATAAATGCAGTTAATAATGGTCACTCACAGACGATCATCTTTAGAGATCCCTGACTTGGCATATCTTGCTAACTTTTCTTTGTGTCTTTGCATGTCCTTCTTGATAATAGTCAGTCTTCGATCATCTTCATCCATCAGAGTACACCAGTCTATACTCTCACCAGAAGATGAAACACTGGATAGTTGTCTCCTTGGTGAACTTGTCAAGTTTGGCCTAATACTGTAGGAGGTAAAATTTGGATAGATTTAGAGTAGTAACCTAGAGCCCGTTTAGGTTAACTGCATCATATGACAATCATACCTTACATAGGCCTAGGCCTTGATGATATTTGGATTGGAATGCGGAGTTGTTAACTCTGTAATTGAAGAATAGCTTGTTGTGGAAACTAAATGGCTTTTTGTAAACAATTTGACTCATTTTAGATTATACCACACTAATTAAAATACAAATATAAAATTGATCAAGAGGATAATAATTCGCAAAACGGGAAGCATTTTGGCATAATTGTAAGTTGTACTGTACTTAGTCAGTATAGCCTAGGCAAAAAGCAGGTGCTAGGCTATGCTTATTTCTAGAAGTTAGAACTACCAACATAGTATTAGGGAGTAAGGATTCCTACCAAGTACCAATTCGAGTAAGGTAGGACTGGGGGGGGGGGGGGATTGGAAA
>JAIPMN010024663.1:0-13512 GCA_020650975.1 Apostichopus californicus
TGCCAAGGGGAACTCTCTTTGAATGTACACATACTCATGCCAAGGGGAACTCTCTTTGAATGTACACATACTCCTGCCAAGGGGAACTCTCTTTGACTGTACACATACTCATGCCAATGGGAACTCTCTTTGAATGTACACATACTCATGCCAATGGAAACTCTCTTTGAATGTACACATACTCATGCCAAGGGGAACTCTCTTTGAATGTACACATACTCATGCCAAGGGGAACTCTCTTTGAATGTACACATACTCCTGCCAAGGGGAACTCTCTTTGACTGTACACATACTAATACCAAGGGGAACTCTCCTTGACTGTACACATACTCATGCCAAGGGGAACTCCACTTGAATGTACACATACTCATGCCATGGGGAAATCTCCTTGAATGTACACATACTCATGCCAATGAGAACTCTCTTTTACTGTACACATACTAATACCAAGGGGAACTCTCCTTGACTGTACACATACTTATGCCAATGGGAACTCTCCTTGAATATACACATACTCCTGCCAAGGGGAACTCTCCTTGACTGTACACATACTCATGCCAAGGGGAACTCCACTTGAATGTACACATACTCATGCCAAGGGGAAATCTCCTTGAATGTACACATACTCATGCCAATGGGAACTCTCTTTTACTGTACACATACTAATGCCAAGGGGAACTCTCTTTGACTGTACACATACTTATGCCAATGGGAACTCTCCTTGAATATACACATACTCATGCCAAAGGGAACTGTCTTAGAATATACACATACTCATGCCAAGGGGAACTCTCTTTGAATGTACACATACTCATGCCAAAGGGAACTGTCTTAGAATATACACATACTCATGCCAAGGGGAACTCTCTTTGAATGTACACATACTCATGCCAAGGGGAACTCTCTTTGACTGTACACATACTAATACCAAGGAGAACTCTATTTGACTGTACACATACTCATACCAAGGGGAACTCTCCTTGAATGTACACATACTCATGCCAATGAGAACTCTCTTTGAATGTACACATACTCATGCCAAGGGGAACTCTCTTTGACTGTACACATACTAATACCAAGGAGAACTCTCTTTGAATGTACACATACTCATGCCAAGGGGAACTCTCTTTGAATACTCGCACTATAGATTTGATCTATTAAAGTTGTCCCCATTTTGTGTATTGATACAGAGACAGAAGAGGTCTGCTCGACACAGAAGGAAGAGTAACGAGTCCAGCGTGAACCAGTCTTCCAGTCTCAGCCGTAGCACTCTGGTAGTATGTGACGTCTCCCTTCTGCTACCAATCCATCACAACTTGGCTGAAAACTACAAGTATTCAATCCTTTTAATCTTTACTGAATATAATGGTTATTAAATCTCTGCAGTATAGGGGAGGTGAATTAGGAAAACCCACCCTGAGACCTTCCATAAAACACTATTAAGCACTGCTGAACAAACTCCAAGAGTGAATTGACTGGTTTTAATCAACCAGATACTGTGGAGCAAAAGATTTCATTTGACCTGTGAGACCAATCAGTTCACAATCATGCACTTAGTCAGATATGCAGTAATTCTAAGCCTTAGGCTTAAGTACCATGAATATGACGGCCTACCCTGTGCATTAGTCAATTTAGGTATAGTAAAAATTTTGAATCCATCTAGCACTTTGCCCCAAACGATTATCTCGCCAGCCTTGTAGAAAATTAATTGAGAACCGCTCGTGTAGATATAAAAGTCAAAATAAAATAAAACTGTTAGCAAACTGCTTATCCACTTGAGAGCCTGTGTAGGAGAATGTGTAAAGTAAGCTGGCCTGACGATTCGATCCTAGCAGGATCTTCTTCAAAGGCTGAATGACAAGTAACAGTAACAGAAGGGACAAAAACACGCACAGAATACAGACAGGTTAATGAGCATGGTGAACACAAAGAGATAGATGTAAGGGGATTAGTAGACAAGGGATGGAGAGAAGAAAGAAAGAAACCAACAGGGGAAGAGGAGAGGTAGGAGATATAAACAGTGGAGGGACAAAGAGAGGATTAAGGGAAGGGGGTAGGGAATAAACTGGAGAAGGACAAAGACAGAAAGGTGTGGAGAAAAATAGGTGGAAGAGAGCTATGAGAAGAGGAGTGATGGGGGGGGGGGGGGAACATATATATAAAAGTAAATGAAGTCAAGGACATCAATGGGGAAATGAGAACTTTCTTAACCAGTATCCAAGGAAACAATTATGCGGTAGGGAGTTGTAAAGTAACAGCATCTCAAAACTCTTGTTATGCAGTGTTGATCGTTGTCCAATATTTACTCTCTAGATTAATGACTAATGTGCCCTGAGGCTCCTGATATTTCCAAGTTGGTTCAAATAGTATGTAGTATAAAGAAGTCTAAAAGGGAAAAATGCAATTATTAGTATTTATTGACTACTGGTTTGTCTTCTGCCTAGGATCTTCCCCGATGATATTTCGATGATGTGCGCGTTAAACACGAAAGCAGCGGCAGCCATTGGTAGAAGTGATCTTGTACAGGTAATTACTGTAATTATAACACTCTGCAGGTATCTTACGTTGAAACTATCGTTGGTCAAAGCATTCACTTTGAACTCAAATATATTTTTGTCCCTGTTTGAGAAATTGGAGTAAGACAAAAAAAATTAAGGTAACACTGAAAGGGAAGACAGAATATTCCATGTTTCTTGTTGGAACAGCTTGTTACTGACTCTAGAAATTGTTGAATGAAGGCAACATACCAGTTTTATCAAAGAAATGTGTTGTTACTTACTGGGTCACATGGTGGTTTGTTTTTCGATAGCTTTCAATTGGTATTATATTCTCGTTGTTGAAATATGGGTTAATTGTGACACATTTGATCAGCATCAATTGTTAGTAAGGTGTAATTGAGAAAATGTATTCATGTTATAATATGCTGCTATGAGACATGTCTATAAAAAGGAAGTGGCATTAGTAACAATGAGACCTAGCATCTGAGAGGTCATGGGTTTGACCTCTGGCTGGCCAAAGTAAAGTGGATTTTTCATCCAGGAGAAATCCACAGTTTATCCAATCTGAAATGGTCTTCCAAATTGTAAAAAGTCCAATAATGATCTAAACCTTTAAATAGGATAGCTAGCCCCATGTGAAATAAGAGTAATGAGCAATTTGGCTTCTCCCATATTTGGCTGCTTAGCATCATAAAATAACTGACTTCCAGTCCAGTCCGTTTTAACAGTGTGGAATGTTATGACTATTCAAGTATTTTATGTGTCATGATTATTACACATATACAACAATACTTGGAATGTTTGGATTAGAGGGCTAAGAGAACAGAAGGCTCCTCTTGCTGTACAGGCAACCAAATTACCCCAATGAGGGGGTGGTATTCTTAATATCTTATCCTAGAAAGTCATGTGACTAGTTGCAAAGAAGCAATATAAACCCAAGTTGATAATAATGCACACTACATGGTTAAAGATACTTAATCTCCAAGTTGTTAACATTTGATGTTCTGATATATTTTTGTATTACAGACTTGGTCCATGGTGGCACATGCATGTGTTTCCAACCTTTCCCCTTCTAGTGACCCTGACAGGACCCCATGGGCACACCATCCATTCGGTAGAAGTCTCATAACATCTTTGTAAGTCACCAGCACTGTAGACTTTGTGTAGGGTGGTACGGAGGTTTTACTCTGAGCAAAGGACCCAAAAGTTGAAGCTTTGCTCTTGGAATGTATGTATCGTATGTATATATTTTAGATCCTCCTGCAAGCAGGAACTCGCGAAGAAGCCTCATTGGATTATCAAAGCCGCAAGCTGACCGAAGTCAGTCTCTTACATTCATATTTAACGTCCTTGGTTATGAATTGTCAATTGTCAACAACTCTGTAACTGGACGACATACATTAATCTTGGAGTGACTCGAACCTACCTTATTATTGGAAGGCACCGGCATTAACCACTGAGCTAACACTCCACAATAATGTGACATTTGTTGTGCTAATTGCATAAATTATGGGTTTTTTTTCATCTTGAAATATATTATATTTGACTATGGAGATCTACATGCAGTAAGTGTTGTCTTTATTAAAGTAAGATCCAGTGAATTAAAGTATAAAGCAAATCACTAAATTAAAACAAATGAAAAAAGAAATAAATAAAAGCAGGTTATCTGAATCATTACTTGGTTTTTAGACTTAAGAGATGGTTAGTTGTGATGGTAGTTGATTGCACACCAAATTCCCAATCCACCACACCCTCTGTTACCCCAAAATTAGAATGTTTTGTAAAAAATCATACAAGGTTGTCAACTGTATCGGATAAATTTGTATTTCTTTATTTTACCATCATCCCTCCTCCAACCAAGCTTCCACACCCCCCCCCCCCTTCCTCAAACCCCCAAAGAATTAGATCTCTTTGCCTGGGGTACTTTGTGATATTTGTGGCCATTAGTTTATGACAGGGGTTCCCAATTAATTTGTCAGATAGGCCAGAAAACTATTTGAAATGAATTTGTGGGCTACTGACTACAGCGGTCCTATATTCATGTGGTACACTATCTAAGCGGAGCAGCACCATTGGTTGCCGCGTAGCGTACCGACACATTTTCAAAGTAAGGTGTTCTCAGATGCCAAATGGTGAGCTCGAGATGGCCATTTTTAAATAAAAAATTAAAATAAAATATTAAATTTTAAACGATTGACAGCTCAAAATAGCACTTGTAAAACTACTACAGATGCCGATTACAGCTGGAACAATACCCTGATAAGAGGTGACAAGTAAGGACGTAACCGGCGTTGATTGTTTTAATTAATACAATGGTAGGCTAAGCATCGATGTTCTTCGCGACTGACGTTCATTTATCCTCCCGACTTTTTCCCATTTGGCATATATAATATTTTTTCTTAACTTGATATTTTTGGTAGGCCGGATTGGATGGTCTGGCGGGCCGAATCTGGCCCGCAGGCCGCCATTGGGAACCCCTGGTTTATGTCATTAAATGCAGTGAATTATTGAAAAGGATGATCCAGGGTGGCTGGATTTGACAAACATCATTTCACTACCAAAACTGTAAAATAATTCCCACCAGATTAGAAGACCTGACAGTGTGTAACTTACACTTTTCTTGAAGTACAATCCCCAACAAGTCAATTCAAACAATTAGCAGACAAATTGCTATCAATTTAAAGATAGAAAGTGTCAAGCTTAAACAGACGATCCAGATCCTAAATTTTGATTCTTAATTCTTTTTAAAAAAATGCTGGTAGTTTTTTTTAGAATTTTTAGGTTAAACCAACATCCTAATAAGCAGTTTGTATAATCATGTAGATTTAAATTTTATAACATTTGGCAAAATTTTGTACGAATGCATCATATTTTGATTGAACAACATTACTCTCTCAAATCATTTTTTTCCCTTTTTTTAAACAGCAAAGGCAGTTGACATGAATTCAAAATTAATGTGCAGTGGTTTTAGTGAGTCGTGACCCGAATCACTAAATTTCGGAAGTGAAGTGACTCGATCAAACGAGTTGAAGACTACTTCCCCCGTAGAGATAATATAGTGACCCAAGTCCATGACTCGACTCGAGTCGGACACCACTGACTATGAACCAAACAGTGACTAAAGATCAAATGTGACTCGAATAAAAATCTGTCAATGTGTTCCTTTTCCTTTGTTTCGATATCATCTCTTTTTCATTTTTAAACTTTGTCATTCTTTATGCTTTAGATTTGAACATTACTGCAATATTCATGATGTTCAGATGTTGGCCATGCTTTGCTGTATCTTCAAACCATGCTTAGTGAGCAATGCTAATGTAAGCACGAGTAAATCGGTAAGTAGTCTAAAATTAATTCAAAATTTTGGTTTTTATGTTTCTTGGCTGCAGTTTATAAAATGCATATCTCTTAGGAAGAAATTGCAACAACAACAACAGAAAATTAAAACCAATTAAAGTTAGGTACTTTGTCAACATGAAAACTGCAATGGCTGTTATATTTTGTAGCAAGGCCTAACCGCTATCAAACAATAGGGATCATCTCAGCACACCTGCATTGCCTATTGTGTGTAATTGGACAGCACAAAGGATTTAATCCTTTGCAGCTTGGCTGTAGGAGGCTGCAGCCCCCTCAGCATACTCATTTTGAAACAGTGTCTTATACATTGATTGCTACAGTTACTTAAGGATAGTGCTCTATCAGTGTGTTTATGAAGTTTTTCAACTCATCCAAATAATAGGCAATCAGCTGGTTCTAACATACATAATAAGTGGCAATGATATTGTAAATTCAGTCCCAATCCTTATATGCAAATTGAATTGTTGTCTGCACTAGGTATATCATTCCTACCAAACTGTGGTCCCTACTTGATGATTTCCCAGGTTGTACAGTAGTAGTTTTCAAGCTTTCAATCCCCCACCCACCCCTCCCCCGCCAAAAAAAAAAAAAATAAAAAATTTAAGTGATTTGGTGAGTGCTTTTTCTTTTTTTTCTTGAGAGTCCTTTCATATGTGTCATTAGATCCAAACTGTTTCTCACTGATATCTTAATATAATTGTGGGTCAAGTAACAAGTAACATCAAATTTGCCGTCTTGAGTATTACAGCAAAGGTTCGTGACATGCACTTTGTCGCTCAATGATCGATGGCAGCGTGTCGCTTTGATTTCTTCCAGTACATGCTAACGGAAACCAGCGATCCTCTCTTCAGGAGGCAGTGGAGCTCCAACAGTCTGTCGTCGCTGATCAACATCAATCTGGCCGACCCGGACGATGATTACAAGTTTAACGCGCAGCGAGATCCGATGGAAGAAGAAATGGAACAGCACCACAATAATAAACAGTGAGTGAAAGAAAATAGTCAATAGTTTAGAGAAACAAAACTTGAATATAACAATGAAACATTATGTGTGATGAATCCTGGGTTTATCATGGGATAGAGGGAGCCCTGGGAGGCAGTACCACAATAATAAACAGTGAGTAGAAAAATAGTCAGACTAAAGTCAAAAGTTTACAGAAAAAAAACTTGAAATATGACAATGAAACATTATGTGTGATTGATCCTGGGATAATCATGGGATAGAGGAAGCCCTGGGAGGCAGCACCACAATAATAAACAGTGAGTTCAAAAATAGTCAGATTAAAGTCAAAAGCTTACAGAAAAAAAACTTGAAATATAACAATGAATCATTATGTGTGATTTATCCTGGGAATATCATGAGATAGAGGGAGCCCTGCGAGGCAAGTATCTTTCGTCGATTCTGATTCGCCGGTTCAACAAGACAACTTCCAAGATAGTGGTGCCCAAGAAAGTAGGGAATGCTGACATTTCTAAGTGTCCATTATTGGAGCAAAATTACATTTGCAACTAATTTTCTTAGTGCTAAGAACAATATTTCAGACGAGGCCAGGGGTAAGTAAGTGGGCCTCCCCACCCCCTGGGATCCACCCCTGGAGTCTTATGTTTTGCTTAGAGAAATCATCTAAGTACTTTAACAATCTTGAGAAATGTTACTAAATATATATAAAAAAAATAAAAAACAATTGTTCAAGTGAAGACTGAAATCTCTCCTAGATTTTGTTCTACAAAATGAACGATAAAACAGAGAGAGAGAGAATTTGACCAGTTCCACTTCCTAACCGATCCAATCGATTCAGGTATTAAAAAAAATATGAAGTTCTACGAGAGCTCTCAGGAAGTCTTTCCTCTCATCCAAATAGTAGCAATTTATCGGGGTTGTTTTGCATCCAAACTGGAATAATGATAATGGCATTAGAATTCAGCCCCAGTTTGTTATATGTAAATTGGATGATGTCAACGCTACTGTAGGTATACCAGCTATGAAAAGAGTGGGTATATTTTGGACAAAGCGAACGAGATGCTTTCGATGAAGTGGCAGTGGTAGACTTCTTAATGTTTTTGAACGTCCCTTCTCATATTCATGCAACAAAACCAGCATGGAGTATCTGTTCATTAAGACTATTTAACCAAGAGAGAATTACTACTACCTACACCTGGGGTGGGCAACCTATGGCCCGCGGGCCACATGCGGTCCGCCAGTGATTTGTTTGCGGCCCGTGAGATGTCTCAAGAAAAAGAAAAAAAACCAATCTATTTTACATCATCACAAAAAACGAGCTAGCTGCTGAGAATTTATCGTCACTAATGATGCTGTCAGGTAAGCCTATTATCCCCATTAATTATCAACTGTACTGTATTGACAATATGTTTTTGTGAATACAGATTAAGTACACACACCTATTGCTTGAAAGTCCTCGGAATCAAAGGTTTGAAATTAACGGCAGGTCGTTGGTTAGGTACGGCCCAGTCAATTTTTCCCTCCTTATATCTGGCCCATTCATTCAAAAAGGTTCCCCCCCCCCGATCTACACAAACCATCAGTTAGCTTCTAAAACATAAATTTTGAAGATGGTCTTTGACGCTCTTTGGGAATTAGCGATCTGTTTTACGTGTAAAGAGTGTATGAACACTACGACTGATGCAGCCGTATCTTTTGTATCGATGAGTCAATTGTCTCTCTTGTTTTGCAGACTCCTAGATCCTTTAAGAGCCAAACATTTTGACCAGTTTTTGCTCTCGTACGCTGAAATCCTGTTCCGATGGAAGCTCCTAGACCAGAGGGCCCAGGTTCTGCAGAGGTTGTCCAGTCCCAACTACCTCTTCCAAAATATGTTATGTGAGTGTTTAAAGTTGTTGATGAACAGACCTTCCAGAGGTTAACCCATAACGCCTCATTATAGAGGTCCACTCAATGCATTAGTAGTAGAGAGCTTGTGTGTAAACTCATCCAAAATAATTTCTATTACATTTACTATAAGATTTCACTCTTTATTATATTTCATATTTCATATTTTGATTTTGATTTTGATTTTGATTTTTTGATTTATTTTTATATTTATATATCTTTTTTTCCCCTGTTGTTGCGCTCTTACAGATTTTAAAGACCTGGCTGTTTCCTGTTATGTTTGCCATAAGAAGTCCTTCTCCATCATATGTGAAAAGTGTAAAAGATACAAATTCCAGTGCTCCATTTGTCATCTTATGGTGAAAGGTTAGTTTGAAACATGGGAGTGAATTTAGTACTAGACTTTTATACTTTCTAATTTTGAGTAGGGGTTTTCATTTAGTTTTTAATTAGGGTCCGAAAGAATAATTGGTCCAAGCAAAGAGGTAGAGGGTGTCAAAATTTCAATATATGGTGGTGTACGGTAACTTCGGGTGTCTCATAAATTCACGTACTGTGTGTTACACATGTGTAGTTGAACTGATAGCCACTGTAGTTAACGTGTTTGGAAGTCAAACTATGACCACTTTTTCAAATCGCTATTTTAAACTTCAAACTGGTATAAAACTGAAAAAGCATAGTCTGTTTTGTTTTACTGTCATTATAATTTGGAAATTGGGCATTGTTGTCTCTCCCCTGACAGGATCTTCATCCTTCTGCCTCTCGTGTGGCCACGGTGGTCATGTGACGCACATGATGGATTGGTTCCAAGCGGAGAGTCTTTGTCCAACTGGATGCGGCTGCGAATGTGAACATAGGACCAGGCAGGTGTTAGAAAACAACATAACCATGACAACAATTGGTTCAAGGTGACCTCACACCGACATTCAAGTTTTTGGGGTTTATTGGGGGCGATTATGCCATGGAAAGTGATAGACCTTAGTAACAACAGCAGTTATGCATTGATGATCCTTGCTACAGAAGATACTATCTATTTTTATTTTTATTGTACAGTATATATGGAGTTTGTACCTGTGAGAAAATGTTGCAGGAAATGCATTTCAACTTTGAAAGTGAAGATTTTGTTCTGGGCGTAATAAGTCCTGCCAGTGACGGGGAGATGATCTTTGAGTGAGACTGTGATGTTAGCAGCCATTACATAGGCATTGATGTACAGCTGTGCTGGAAGGGTGTAAAGTGAACTGTACCTGATGTAATGAAGTATCCTCTGTATGTAAAACGTACACTGTAGTTAGCATCAGCACTAACAGGGCACACACAACATTTAATGTAGCAACTGCAGTCCACATGCAGAGGTGTTAAGAGCCAGATCATGCCCTAGGGATAATTATGTAACATCGCCCTCTCTTTTTGAAGTCTTCAGGTTTCTTAAGTATAATATTAACTTGAGAATACATTAATATTTATTTGATATTTCCCTGGGCACCCCAGTTGTCATGGGGCCATATCCCAGCCCCCCTCCCCCCTCCAACCCCTCTCTTCAGTCCTGTAAACATGCACTAAACCTATAAAGTCCGCCACCATGGTGAAAGGATAACTTGAAGTATGGTAAACTGAAATTACACAGAAACATGTGTATGCGCTATGTATTTTTACAACTGGAATGCACCACTGGTACTTTTGGGGCATGTCTATGGACTGTGATTCAAACCAAAATAGTATGTATTTGAATGAAATGTTAAAACTCTGAAATACGACGGTTGATGTTAATATAAAGTGAGTTGGGAAGGACAGTATTGTGTATGTACACAGATTGCAGTTACAACTGATATGAGCTACTCTCCTATTAATGGGTACACAATAGTAGCATGTACATGTCCTTAATGAGGCTAGAAATAAATTGACACTTGGTAAGTTTGAAGATGCAGTTATGTTTCTTGATTTATGACCAAACGTAACATGTCAATGCAGTCAACCCTAACCTGTCTCCTTCATAGGCTCTTACTACACATGGAAACTTAAATAAAAGCCCACCTCAAAATCTGGAAATAATTTGGCAATTTAACAAACAATGAGAAACTAGCTGGAAAATTGAAATTGAGTAAATTTTAAAAAGTTAGAATCTCTAGCAACTTCAAGCATGTTTCAACATGTGCCTAAATAAAAGATTATGTTGGGGGGGGGGGGGGGTAAGCATATGGTGCCTAAGGGTTCCAAAGGGTATCATTCTGTCACTGCGTACATGCACTGTATATATAAATGGAGTGATGTAACTGCAGCTGAAGTTTTAGTGGTGCACCTATGTAGCCGGATTTGGCAGCGAATATCGTTTGCTATTGCTTCAATTTATCAGCAGCTTGCATTGATTTTGCTATATCAATACTAAACACCCATAACAATGTATTCAGAAGCTTCGCTTTTCAAATTTGATTTCACATCAAGAGGGGAAAGTACCCTCAACTTTTAAAAACTTAATATGCTTATTTCCCATGTACTTAACAGTAACGTGAAAAGGAAATATTTCGCGAAAATGAGAAAAAGGAAATTTTCAGAACTGAATGAAATCAATTATACACTTATTATTATTTTTGTTTGGTGTAAACATCTATAGGATGAAGTCAAATGTCTGATATATTAATGGTAACTAGATCAATACCCTGCTAGTTTCGATAAAATTACCAGAAATCTATTCAGAAAGCTGATTTATAGGAACTAGTAAAGCAATAGAGGCTATTGGATTAACCGATTTGCTGATGCAGTACATTCAGCAATTATTTTAGCCGAGGAGAGTCAACTGATAATGTAAAATTTATGCTGTCATATTAAAAAAAAGAAATATAATTAACTGAGAATAATCAGTGTCCTAGTGTGAGTCATTCACAGGCGACCGATTGGACCCATGCAAAACGTCAAATGCCAGTTTGGACCCCCCAAGCCCCGATCTCACTCTCATCAGGCCCACTTGTACCCGGCTGCTGTATTTGACCAAGATTGCTGTTGTTGAGGCTCGTTCTAATGAAATGTTCCATTCTTCTGATCAGCAAAACAGACTGACTGAAATTACATTTTAATGAAAAAATGTCTTTTATTGATATAGGAAAGATCATATTCCCTTTCTAACCCATGATCACTTCAACCCTCATTATCTCTCTGTAAGGCTGTAAAACTGAACTGTCACGCTGTAAAAACGGAAAAAAATATTATGCAAAAAAGATGTAAATATGCAAAATAAAGTTGATATGAAATATCAGTTAGTTTCGAATTGCTTTATATCTCGTATCACTCTTTCACTCTTTTTCCCCCTTCTTGAGGGTTTATGTCTTATTAATTGTCTTGATGTTTCGGAGGTGACACAGAACCCTCCTCCTCCCCAACTCTCCCTCCGTCCCCCACCCCTCTCCCTCCCCTTCGTCTCAATTCCTCAAACGAACACACAGCATCCCTTCAATGCTGCGATCTCTCAAATAACCTTGCTCTACATTAGGTCCTATACCGCTCTGCATTAGAAAGGCCAATCCAACCCAGTTCATGCAACCTTTCGGTGCATCAATTTTAATGGTGTTTCAATGCACGAAGTAAAATAATACCTTAGAATAACAATGATTTACAAGGTTGAGTGAACCACTGCTTAGGTATTTAATATCGAGGTAAGTCATTTGAAAGTCGCTTATCTTTTTGAATATTTGAGAGTCTCGTCTCGTCATATCGACATATATGATATAAACCAAATCACCGATAATCGGAGAAACAACGTATATGCAGCTATTTTTATTTTGATGTTGATAAACCTTTAAGTATAATTTTGAAAAACTTTTAACGATGCAATTCATTATAGGTTCAATTAGTCCTGAATAGTTTTATGTCGATTTTAACGAAAGGAAAATAATCCAACGTTTAAAAGAATTTCAATTTTCTACTTTATATGGTGATTGATACTGTTAAAACGAAGGTTCTGCAGTGCGATATATTTGGCAGAATCGAGTGGTAGCTTCACGAATTAATTGATCTTTATACCGCTTGAGGATAGCAACCTCGATGGAGTCGTCGTAATCTATAGTTTTAGCAACGGTCCTAGTGTGTAATTCGACAATTTGATGAAACGGATGAAATACTTGGTGCTGTAACGGTAGGCCTTCACCGGTATATTACTGGACACTAGACATGGCAGAGGTGCCGCAGCTGAGCCTGGAAACTGGGGGTGGAGGAGGTGGGTGGAAAACCTCAAAACTGGTGCGCCTTTCAGTAAATTATAGACGCATCACTTTTTGTTAATAAAAAGTTGCCCGTTTCGTATTTCAACCTTTCGTTAGCAAATCGAAACAAAAAAAATGATAATTAGAAACAATCGTTTTATTGAAACACATTCAAATACTGGAATTTTTGGAACGGAATGCACAGAGCGGTCCATTTTTTTCGGGACGTTTTGAGATGATTTTGCGGTTTGCTTCCTCAAATCAAAGTCACACGTCCCAATACCCATTGAAGATTGTGCCACCAAACGCTACCCCATCCTAGTCTTCCGCAGCGTTTGCGACATAATATATAAAACAGGGATTCTCAATAGAGCAGGAAATGTGGTCCAAACCAGGCCGCAATAGACCATAATCCGACCCACAATATTAACACCGGCCAGCACTAACCGGTATACGGACAATGAAGGTCATAGGCTTCCTCACTCTCCCGGCATACCCCCCCCCCCCTCCTCTACCTTGATCCAGCTGGGTATAGTGAGCTTTTATCTCACCCTTTGTTCTAACCAATGTTTTCTAGCCCTGTCCGTCGTATAAAATTAACTTGACTCACTTGAGAACCC
>JAIPMN010024685.1:7811-20636 GCA_020650975.1 Apostichopus californicus
AACACGGGGATCGAAACGTCAGACCAACTTACTTTTACACAAACATAGATACACACGCAGTTGGTAGAACATCGATACAGGAACAACGATGTTGTCTTCCTCCTCATTTAGTGTTATCTTTTCTTTATTTTCATATTTTATTTGTTTTGTTTACTGTCATTTAGACTCAGCCAGTCAGGGCAGGTTACCCAGAAAGATGGCAATAATGACAAAAATGAAGGGTAGAAAATTGTTGCATTTTTTTTTTCCTTGCTTTTTGCATTCTTCCTTTTGAATTATCAAACACAAAGAAGCATTCTGAGGTTAATAAAAACAACACACTTGAAAGGATTGCTTTGTTTCTATATTGTCGTGGGAAGGGGGGAAGGGGGGGGGCTAAAGGGAGAGAACTAGTCGATCTGTTTCAAAAGAGTATGCTGTTGTGGACAATGTAAAGACATTTCTGTGACAATTCTGATCATTTTGGTCCCAATGTTCCTTGGTTATCTCAGTTTTAAAATTTGATTTGATTTTTTTGGTTCCAAAACTTTAGCTCAAGAAATGATATTCTGAAATGATTTGTGACTAGATGGTTATATCTGTTACAAAGTTTGACTTTAACCAGGCATAACGTCATCCATTCATTTCATGATACTAAAATTTAGAATAACCAATCATATTGCCCATTCTGTTTCTCATGGCTGATATCATTCTAACTACTCGAAAGAAGCAGTTGAAAGTTGCTGCAGCGTTTGTTTGGATTGGGTTCGACTGGATGGAGACATGACAGTGAACGAATTTGTCTCTGACTCGGGTTTCAAATTTAATCCCTCTGGAATTCCGATCTTGTTCATTCTGTGCGTCTGCAACGAAGGAGTGCTCTTCCCAATAGAAAAAAAGAGCCCCCCCCCCACACCCCTGCCTTCACTCCTCTTCCCTTCACTTGGTTCAAATTTCCCAATGAAAATATATTTGAATTTATGAGATTAATTTGGCAATATTATTATTAGTTTGAGTGAAAACATGAAGTGAATGAATGTTGAATCGGATGTAGCAAAATAAAGGCAAATGTTGGAGCAGTTGGCCAACACAGGAGAGAACAAACTGGATGTGTAAAGATGTCTCCAAGAGGAGAGAATATATATTTAGAAAAATGATATTATCGCAAAGACAAGGCAGGTTTGTCGAAAAAATTCTGTTGCAGTAATTTTAAAGAAAAGAATCCTGTTTTTTAAGGAAGATGATTTTCCTCACCACAGAATGCTTCTTAAGTTCCCATCTTCTTAATTCTTTGTTGCGTCTGTCTGCATCACGTTATCTCTTGAATAATCTTTATAAAATTGCATTTTAGCATGTTTCTCTATGTACTTCATGTGATATGCTGCATTACTGCTTAGTTTTATTTATTTTTTTAATACATAGCCTTGTATTGGTAGTTCTGTAGGGGCATGTCCTTCTCTGAACTTCCAAGAGAGTTTCCTCGGTAGTTCGTATTAACAGTATATCGAATGTACATAAAATTGAACTAACTAACATTGTAAACCTAGCATATTCATAATTCATAGTTGTAAGACCTTGAAATCTGGCCGGCATTTGCCGGACGTTTGCATTGCAAATGTAACCAGAGATACGTCACCTTCAACCATCAATGAGGTGTGTGAATACAGTCGGCGAAATCAGTCTACGGGAGGGAGGGAGGGAGGGGGTATTGCTCTAATGGAAGATATTACATGTCAGTTAATAAATATCTTTATAAGGAAATTAGTACCATTTGCATTCTGGCTTTCAACTCCTGACAATGTTAACATTTCCCTTCCAACTAACTTGCAGGTAGGTACACTTTGAGAATGGCCCCTTTGCTTAGATAGTTAAATAGAAATATTTACTCGCCGATGCATGTTGCCCGTTGATTGTGTAGTGTCTTCAAGCCTGAACCTGAGAGTTTGAAACCTTTTAGAGTTTGCGTTTGCTGGCGCATTGAGTAGCAATCGAGGCACCTGTTAGTTAATTGGACGATGTGAGATGAGAGGAAGACAATAACAAAACAGCAATATCCAGAACGTAAATATCAGTAAAATGAGAATAAATGGAAAATATGAAGATTAAAAGTAGAATTGAAATTTGTTGTTGGATAAATTTTGGTTTATTAAAACAAATATCAACTCATGTAGTGAGTTTGAAAAATATCATAATTATCTCTTTTTCCATATTTTCTTTTGTGGGTAATTTACATTTTTCTTAGTTTCAGGGGTTTCAGGGATTTCGTTTTTCTGGTTTCCCTTCAAGGTTATTCTGGTTTAGCTCACATTCTTTCTTTCAAACAACTTATTAGGAATATAAATAAATATATAATGAAATGGACATTTGGCTTAAATATCATTCGTTCCTTCAATCGTAAACAATTTGTTAAGATTCATTAAGACAATGAAGGTCTCAGGTATGAGATGACCATTATAAAGGAAACGGAAATTGCTATGACAAACGACCTTCAGGACTCCACGGTGTCAATAATTTGTATTTCCGTCTTTTAAATAAGCAAATTTAACCAACATAAGTCACCAAATATTGACCAAAATTCCTTAGGTAGATCTCCTCACAAAATTAACTATAAAAGGAGGAACAAATTGATGAAACATGTGTAAGAATTAAGAATTGGGAAAATTTATGGTTGATCAATGTAAGTGAAATTCATTAAGAACAAAATTTGTTTGTTGTTGGAATGCTAGAAGATGGCAATCTGTTCTTCCAGAAAATTTATTTGAAAAGAAAATATTTGAGGGAAAGAAATTACCTCTATTTAACATTTTCATATATTTTGCGTCACCTGTAGGCATTTCAAAGACTGTCGCCGTCTCTCGAAAATTAGCGGATAAATTCTCAGGAAATTGAGCTATTTGTCATTGTTTACTACATTTTTTCCTTCAAATTTTACCTGTTTCTTCAAATACTTTGCGGTATTAAAGAAAGATTGAGGTTTTTTTCGAGAATGCATCGCAGTGTTTAAGAACAGCTGCTTTACGTCGCTTAGCAAAGATTTTATCAACCACATGTATAGTGTGTGTTTTTTTTTTTGTGTTTGCTGCAAAGTCGATACGGAATATCTAAGGGCTTGTGAGGGTTGTTATTATTTTAGCAAACAAGGGAATGTTATTTTTAAGCTTTTTTTACAGATGTGTTCAAAAAAGCACAACTTCCGAAAAACAACCGTTAGGAACTTCAAGTTAATTGATAACCCTTTAGGCTTCCTACATAGCTTTTTACTTTTGCAATCTTCAATGGAAGAAGTCTATGGTCTTCAACGATTATGGCATAGTGAAGATACATGCTGAAAGTTGACCAATGTATTTATTTTGGTTTTTGTCGACCCTTTCGTCGATAAACTTATATTCCATTAAAATGCTGCTCAAGAGCTTGAATGAGCAAGTTTTATTTCCAATGGATGAAGCAAAATTTTGGAGAAGAAAGTTAAAATTTTGCAATCAACTGCTACCAGCTTCTTAAACCTTTATTTATTTATTTATTTATTTATTTGTTTGTTTTTTTATTTGTTTTTTTTTGCGGAAATTCTCAGCAATCTTGGGTAATTGATCTTGTCTTCCTATCAGAACAGAAATTCAAGAGGTTGCTATGGAAACACATACCCTATCTTGGTTGGTTCATTCATACGAACTGAATTCGTGAATTGTACATAACCGTAACAGTGAAAAATCATTACATGAGCAAACTTCTCACTCTCCACCTCTACTTTTCTCTCTCTCTTTCTCTCTAGTCCTTTTACCTTCTATCCACTTGTATTTTTCTTGTTATCAAAGTTTTTCATTAATATCTGCTTTTTCATAAAATTTGATCTTATTAGGGTTTTTTTTAACAATTACTGTCAAACATTCCACTCTGTGCATAATAAATTGTGAGATATTTCTATTTTTTTAGATTGTTTATAAAGAAACAGAGAAAAGTCCTTGAACGTCATCCTGTGACATGAACAAATGCTTTGAAAGCATGTTGGGTTCAGAATTAATTAATTATCCTTGGAAACGTAATATTATCCGTCTCGTCTGGATGTAAGCCTGTTTTTTTTGCATTTTCTTCTCTTCATCCTTGAGGCATGCTCAAGATGTTCCTTTCAAAAAAAAGGGAGACATTTTTGTCTTATTGTGGCACTCCCCACAAGGGTTGTGCTTTAATTAATTCAAGTCGAAACATTTTTTTTTCCAGAATGTTCATTCTATTTATTGTTCAATTTGTCAATGTTTGCCAAAATTATTTTCTCTTTGTTTTTGTATCAAATAATATCCATTTTGATCACAAAATGTGGAAAAACAAAATGAAGCAATATATCGTCTGACCTAATTTTTTTTTTTATATAAGAATTGCACTCTGCCGGAAGTTACATGGGTGCAACAAAAATGTTGATAATACAGGGAGTTTTTATTTTTATTGCAAACATCTGGCATGTAAAAATGATTTGGTTGATAATAGAGCCAGGATATTGGGTGAAACATTTCCCCGACATTGTCATCGTAAAGTCCTTCGTGACCCAAAACTTCTACTCTAAGCAAAAATAAGAGAGAGCGCCTTGTTTTAACAAGTCACATTATTGCTTTACCGAGTATATACTTACAGCCTCCAGGGATCTTTCTTTTGGGTTTGTTCAATAATTGAGACAAGCGTGAAGACAACAGAAGCAGCCGTAATCCGATAAATCTATCTTTCTCTAACGTATCCCTAGTTTCTCTCGGAACAGAATGCTGATTCAACAATGTTGTGTTTCTTAAGCTTCCTGACTTTTTTAAGGTTTCTTCGTTTTTTTTGCTTGTGAAGTGGAGATGGGTGATGTTCATAAATAAAGTTGTCTCTTAAAACATATGTTTAAGATACAGTTGATTAATTCTTCCAGGAGAAAAGTAGGCCTTTTTTTTCTTTGTAGAGATACAAAGCATAGTGGTTGGATGTATTTTTGGTTCTTCTTAAAAGTAACTCATATGTGGATGTTTTCTGCCTCATCTGCCAAGTTGTGAAAATGGTGAAATTGAGCGCTAGCATGTAAGTTTGATGCACAGATGGTTTATGTATTTCAGATTTAGCGTTGTGTAAGATTGTGTATGCTGCTGCCAGTAGTTACAATGATGCTTAATAGAAGCATTTGCCCTCAAAGTTATCACATAGTTTGTTGTGCAGTAATACAAAGTGAGTTATTGTAAAAAAACAAAAAAGGAACTCACTGAGGCGGCCATTTTGAGCAGGCATTTCGCAGCATAGACCTATCTTATAAATTTGTGAATGTGCAATATTAACATGAGGAGAGAGATGAAAATACAGAGTTGTTTATACTGAAGTGTCCTTTTGAGGTGTTTCTTCATTTATTGCCATAATATCAAGTTTAGGAGAGTCTGTGACGATAAAAAAAAAACTTTGAGAATGGTCAGTACTTGTATGTACTTACCAAAATCAAAAAGAAAACTATATGAAGAAGAAGCAACCATGAATGTGAAAGCTATCCTCATCTCTATAATGGAACAGTTGCCTTTTTAGAAACATTTGTTAAATATTAATACTCGTATTTTCTCTTTCTCACGACCAACCTGCTATTTGCATATTCAATTGTGGATGTAAATCTGTGGCGTCCTCCTATATATGCGCTTCTCGTCTGTCCTTTCACGACATACGCACTCTGAAACTCACAATTCTGTTTAAATTCCAGTCAAACCTCTTACCAAAATACCAGCAAAAGTAAAATAAATGAAGGCAGACAGATGGTGCTTTGTTTAATTTCTCTAGTTTGGTAGCAACTTCCTCTCGATATCCCAGAAAGATGCAGATGGAGGTGTGATTGGAGAAATGATTTGTTTTTCCCCTTCCTCTCTTTTATTTCCAGATTAACGGAACTACAAGGCAGGAGGAAGACAGATGCCTCTCCTCTCATAAAACCATCTCCAGGCAGTAAGCATTTGACTTTTACTTCAGAGAACACTTTGAAAGGACTGGGTTTTGTTTTTATGATAAAGTTACCCTAACAGATCAGACTTCAAAATCAGTTACCTTTCAAAGTAGAAAAAGGCATGATAAAATAATAGATTAAAACAGTTTATGCTTTTTAATGTCTTGTTTATTGACAGGGATGTATCTATTATTAAGTGGACTGCTGAATATTCGTTGGCAATGTTAACTCACTTTTTGTTTACACTGGAACTGAAAGTGGCCTGGAATGATAATTAAAGTAAACAAATAAAGTATTAATTAGCATTAATACTGACATCTGTTTGTGCTGAATCTCTCTATGTCCTATATAAGATTGAATTTGGTCAATTATGCATCTTTTGCCCCACATAAAACAATCGTAAAATCTAAGGGTAATCATTTTGTGACATCTTTGAATTAAATGCTTCAAACTGGTGCTAAGATCTCGTGAGCTTTAGACCAAACGAAGATTTATCGAGAAAACAATGATCTTAAGCTCATCCCTCATGACCTGATGTATCTAATTGTGTTTCTTTTATATGATCCATGATCCTTTCATGTAGTTGTCATGGTAACTGTTTCCCTTCTCCTTCTCCTCTATTTCCTGTAGGGATGAGTTCTCCCGGCAATGTTAGGTGAGTTTCCCATATCGTCCAGATCAAGTCTCAAATGCTGTATGTTTATTCCTAAATAACTACATCAGAAATATTCTGTAACTCTGAGCAGGTATTTGCTTGCCAACTGTTGAACTGTAGTAATGTCAACCCAGTCCTTTTGCAGGGCGATGAACTAGAAGTTATTGAGTGCAAATCAAGAATATCTGTTTTGTCAGAGTGGCGGGTTTTAAAGAATTGGCCAGTGTCCAAAACAAATAAATGCAATCATCTCTGACAGTCATGGAACCAATAATCGAGGTTGCTGGAGACAAGAAAGTTGATTTCCTTTGAACGTACAATCCATTTACTCCTTTTATAATATGTTCATCTGGTTGGACAGTCATCTTTGCCATTAAGACAACCATGATGGAGACATTCAGTAGGCGCAATGGACAACCAGAGACCTTTCTTTAAAATGAAAAGTCATCCCTCCTTTGCCTGCTGCTTTGGATAAACAAGAATCTAAAATAGCTGCTTCCTTTTAGAACCATCTGCTTACAAACTTGTTATATTGCCATTTATATGTTAGTGTGCAAAAAGAGCAAACAGCTTTTAAACATTTCAGTAAGAAGTTGGATCTCAAGTGCAGGTCAAATATGGACATGTTTACATAATAATATGCATTTTAATTTCACTTTGATGATGTGTATTTTGTCTTTATTACTGATCATTATTCTTCACTTTTTCGTTTTGTAGTGAGGCAAGCATGCTGGGAAGAGGTGAGATTTCTCTCTATTGTTTTAAATGTTTGGTACAGTATTTGCTCCCCAAACCCTTCATTTCTATCATTTGCTTCCTCCCTCCCTCTCCCACCCCACCCCCACCCCCTTCTTTGCCTCCCATCTGCCCAAGAATCTGAAGTTTGGAATGTAATGCTTTCTACCATGATTAGATATCGCAAATAAAAGATGGCTGGTAATGTTGATGTATTATTTTCATATCAAATGATATGTGTTTCAGATCATATTTGTGTAGCTATCACATATCAGATCATATGTGTTTTTGTCAGATCATATGTGTGTAGTCTATATGTACTATTATCACTGAAATAGTTCCCTGGAATAAAGTACTAAATCATCATTGTCTTTGTCATTTTACAACCTTTTCTAAAATTTTCTTTCAAAGTTTCAATTAAGTGTCACCTCTTTGCAATTTACATCTACCACCGAGTTTAAAACTTTTAACCCCCTTACCGTGAATGATCTCCATTTAACAGATCAACCCAGTCGCAACAGTCTACTAGACGATGCTCCCTCACCGCCAATCATTGGAGGACAGAGACAGTCACCCTCAGAGATGAAAGAACGTCCACCCTCACGTCCCCTCAGGGTCTCCAGACAGGGGCGTCCACCGTCCTATCACGAAGACTTCTTCCCTCCCGATGAAATGATGCCACCACACGATGGCCCGTTTGGCAGGGGACCACCGCCAGGTGGGTTCCCTCCAGATCCATACGGCCCACCGCCACCAAGGGATGGTCCCTTTATGCCACCAGGGATGGACTTTGATGGTCCTCTTCCTCCTGATATGGGCTATTGCCCACCTGGACCATACGACTTTGGTCCCGGTGGCCCACCACCCTCGATGGGTGGCGATCCGAGGTTTCCACCTTTCCTAGGCCCTCATCCAGATGACTTTGGACCAGATAGGCCATTTCCACCAATGGACCCTAGTATGGGGCCTCCACCATTCAGAGGTCCACCTCCCAACTGGGATGATGGTAGACTACCCCCTCCTGGTATGAGGGGCCCACCACCACCACCTTCAAGTGATCCTAGTGAGTCTAAAAATAATTTAAATTATGCAAATATGAAAATTGAGTGATCGTGATGTTATCCAGTCAACCGTTACATTTTGATGGTGACTAAAAGCTTTGTTCCTCGTTGGCAGCTGTGGTCAGTTGTGTGTCATGTTACAGTTTCCCTTATAACTTTTTTTTCAGCTAACGTTCATTTTGTTTGTCTTAAAAAATCACAATATGAAACTAAATATTCTTAATTAACATTTTTTAAAATCCATCAAAGCATCCTCACACAATTGTAACATATTAGCAATGTTTTAGCAGGTAAGCCTGAAGAAATGAACTCCCAGAGTAACTTTCAATCTCATAATTATCGCAGGTTTTAATAGACCGACTAGTCGCAGTGGTATCCCTCCACAAGCCCACAACCAATTACATCAAGGTCCACGTACTTCATCACCACACGATCCGGAGGGCGGTATAACAGATTCTCAGGTATGTCTTTAATGTCCTAAAATATGTAAAAATTGTTGTGGTATTTGTCCAATCAGGAGCTGTAATTTCATACTCTTATATCTTATAATAGGATAAACGGTGCATGGAGCACATAAAATTGCAGTACAATAGTTAATTGCAGACACCTCCTCAATATGTAAGGTCATCTCATTTATTTCACAAGTTTTTATTATTATGTATTATAATTAGGTACAAAGCGTTGCATTATTTTGTTTTTTTGTGGAGGTCAGAGGTGACATGAGGTTCATAAACTGAGGTCTCAAGATACTACAAACTCCTTTGTGTTCCCACTGACTTTTGGGGGATCTATTATGTTATATAGATGTTGTCCAGTTTTCTTTCAACTAAACCTTGGCAGATGTATCTCACGTCTTGAATAACAGACACCGTGTTGTTTTTTCATGCTGGTCGTTTGAGTTTAACAATAGTCTTTAAATCTCTCCTGGCTTGTCATCAACATCATATGATTTTTTTTTTTTTTTTTTTTTTTGCAAATTATCATGATAGCACTATGTTTTATCCAAATCAAGTTTTGTGGGTCCTTCGTTGCATGCCATGGCACAGTTTTCAAATCTTAGTTTATTCGACACAATTTTTTTTTTGTCTGGAGGCCATCTGAACCTTTCAAGAGTGCCATGATTGCTGAGTTTTTGATATATCTTGCCACTTGATTCATTACCATTTAGAGTAAGATTAGCCCCATTAATTGCCCACGTGTCTCGCTGCCATTATGCCTCCTCTCCAAAATTAATCATCGACTCGTGTGAGATCTTTTTCCAGCACCTGTGGGGTTGTAAAAGCCTACATTCAACGGGTCGATAGTCATTTATCAAAACATTCGCCTCTAGTTAACTAACAGATTGTTTCCGCAATGCTCTTGGGAAAAGACCGTGAATCTAGAAACTTAAAAAAATTCAACGATTCCAAACTCCCAAGAGGGCAAAACATTTCTCCCAGTTTTCAAAATGCTTGAAACTCTTTTTAAGTCTCTGTCGAAGAAGAAAAAGAAGCACATTATCCGTTTCTGTTCCGTTTTAGTCTATCAACCTTTCACTGTTTTTTAAAGATTTAAGAAAATGGAAAACTTTAAATAAAAACTAGTGAATTGATATGATATTCTAAACGACTTTTTACATGTTACATCAACTGTGCGTCTACTTTCACAGAATCAATCGGCACAAAATCAGAGCAGGAGGCTACCAAGCGTACAGCCTTAACGTCAAAATTAAATTAGTAAGTACAAGGCTGTTTGCTTTAATGTAATATGGATGTATATATATATATCCCAGATAATGACAGAAAATAAATTTAGGTAAAAGTGAGTGGAAATGCTGACATATATTGCTGCTTTTGACAGCGATGCACATATTTTCAAAATGCTGACTTTTGATTTTTCTGAACATTTGGTGAACTGTATGCTTTCATATTGACACCCAAACGGGAACTCTGAGCTTGAAATAATTAAATACCCGATATCGAATAGCAAAATGCCAGCGCGAAATGGGCCATACAAGTGCAAAAAATGTAAAGCAATTTTTTACACATGGAACAATAGTATTTTTGTATGAGACAAATATTTCAGAGCCTTCAAACCTGCTGCACCAACTTTTGAAACCTAAAAAAAATATTTAAACCTAAATTAAATAATTTTTCTTTCTTCTTTTCCAGGTTTTCACGCAAATGTATGTGCAGTTTAAAAATACCAACGACATTCATCAAGAATATTTTAATTGGAACTTACAAGAGTAGAAAGGAAGAAATTTATGAACATTGAATGTAGTAGCATTTAAAACTTTGACAAAAATTTTGGGAAAACTTAAAACGAAATTGAACAAGCTACGAAATACTTAATGCGGTAAACAATAAAAGTTGAACTGTTGTCCTTTGTTCCGTTTGTTTTAGCATCCGTTGTATGTCAAATATCATCAACTCTTTTATGGTTTGTAGAACAATTCTTTAGGAAGCTTTAATAGCAGGTTAGGCTTGATGGCTGCCGTAATGAAGCGGTGACTCTACGATTTATGTAGCATGCTTGAATCTTGTATGCCTCATGTAAGCGTTCGCTATTAACTGACCCCTTCCTGCCCGCTGCCCCTCCCCCTCATGTGGTTATGATCAAATTTGTTTTAAATGAGTATTCCAAACAGTTAATTCAAAAATGTGTAAAAAGGAAGCCATGTACAGAGTCAAACTTGATAATAAAAATATGTTTAATATTACTCATGTTATTACTTATGTTTAGAGCAGAAACGTTCTGGTTTCATTAACTGCCACACCTTATTACTCAGGTCAGCCTAAGGTCACACTTTAACCTAATAAGTGTCAAAAGGTAAGCTTAAGCTCATCTCTGATTAACAATGTTTGGGAGTTGACCATTAAACAAATAAAGTGCTTGGATTATCTTTTTTGGGGGGATTCTTGAAAAAAGAAAAAAAAATGGGAAGAGTGACACAGGAAATTGTGAGAATAATTGTGATAAAAAAATAGAAATCTTTTGCCAAAACTTGAGAATGTTTCATTCTTTCTTGTCTGGAAATGGACAAATGTTTGTTCCTTTTCTTCAAATCATTATTTAATAACAGTTTACCATGTTGTCTGTGACAGGGTAAATCAATATTTGCACAAATGTTGTTGTAGACATTTTTTTCCCTTGACCATTCTAGCATTTTGTTTTTAAGCAAATTAATGACCTCTGCTTGGACTCTTGAACTGAATACATCACTTCTGTTTTTTTCTTACCCCCAGGAGCTCTATAACTTAGAAAAAGTTGCTGACTATTTTCATGAAAAGTGGATTGAACTGTTTTAACTTGAGTATCTTTGGCTGAGAATGATTCAGTTACACGAGGGACAGATACCACAATGTCCTACGGGAGAGTTGAAGTTATATTAGTGGTAATTGAAATGATTTTCCAAGAGGCCTCAGTGTTAGCATTTTAGCGTGATTTTATTTTGGTTTAATGGGAGACGAAGGTACACTGACACAGTACAGTTTACAGAATATAGATTTGAGTACTTTCTGGAAGTTGAAACACATTACGTCATGTTTCTGGTAGTTCAAAAACTTTTCGAATGACTGATGTCACTGCTATGAAAATGTGTGGCAGGTCAATAAAGAATTGAGATCTGTTTTGCAACAGAATTTCTTTCAAACCTTTACGGACCTCTGTTATGATGTAAGCTGCAATGAAGCACAGTATATTTTCAGTTCTATGGATTTGGGGAGACTTGTTATGTTGTTAGGGCAACCAGCTGCTCTAAGAAGGTTGGAGATTAACCGTTAGGGGTAATATAGGTCGGGTTTAAAGTCATGTATTCCACTTTTCATTATTAAAAGCAAATTGACCAAATAGCGTTTTATTTGTCTGCTACATGGCGAGGGTATTGTGTTTCATTTGATTGTTATAATTTTGTTCCTTGTTTATTTTGTGTATCTGATTTTTTTTTTTTTCGGTGGGGTGGTTGTGCTTTTCAGAAGTTCATTGTAGCTCAAATGTTTTTTAATTATTAAATATGTTGAGTTTTGTTCATTTAACTTTTGAAAAGAGAAGGGCAGGGGGGGGGGCAGGCTCATATATTTGTGAACTAGAATAGTTTAGCTCATATTTGTAGAGTCATTACAATTGAACACAAAATAATTGTTAATAGTGTTTTTAGGTCACAATATCCATTCAGTGAACCAGGAAGTAGCATTCAACAATACTGGTTCAAAGCTGGTAATTATTAAATGTCCTCAGTCCAAAAACTGATTGACCTGATGATTGTTTGAATAGGAAATGAAATTGAAATCCAATCCAACAAAGGCATTACTACACATGTACCTAGCATAGTAGCTATTATTATCTTCTCACCAACTTTTTGAGGACATAGCGCGAAAATTGTCTCAAGAATATTTGAGAAAGTTACTCCTTAGGCTTACTAAAATACCATCTTTTGTTGTCCATATTCTTACGAGTGTATGATTTTATTGATATAT
>JAIPMN010024696.1:0-10577 GCA_020650975.1 Apostichopus californicus
TATATATTCTTACTTAATATTCGTAATATTCGTACTTAATAGGTGTTAAATACATGAAACAAACAACTGACAGTTGAACTTGAAAAGCAATATAGCTCAGAAAAAAGGTGTTCAGGAAGTAGAGATAGAGGACGGGGTGGTGGTGGGGTGGAGGGGGGGGAGAGGGGTGGAGGTATTCAGTGCAATGATTTCATGCATGCGCAGTTACAATATATTTAAATGACCGCAGTCGTCTGTCATACAATCATACATGTCATACAATCTCATTCACAAGCAAAGAAATCCAACTAAACAATAATCTTTATACATTTTAGTAATTTTGTGTAGCTTTAATGTTCCCTTTAAACTGAATATCCTTTATGAATAATCATGATGACATCATGACTACATTAGTACATTTTTTTTTTTATAAACTGCACTTTTTATACTACGATGTGGTGCTTCAAAGCACTTGCACAAACAGTATGAATATCATATTTCTATCAAAAAAGGTTAGGAGGAGTTAGTTATACTGTTCAGTATGAGTGCTACGGAGCATAGCATGGGAGGTCAGTATGTATGAGAATTGTATCGAATGGCTGTAAACTTACCCATAGTTTTCATCTTCATAGGCATGAAGTATTGGATAGGTGTACTTATCTGGGATGGCAAAGCTGCCACCGTGTTTGTGAAATGCTATAACGCCCTCTATATTACCCTTTCGGCTCGCCACGTTAATGGGGGTCTCGAAAATTGCATTCTGCGGATTTTTGTTCTCGCTCGCCATCATCAAATCCTGAACCAACAAGGAAAAAGGAGAGAAAGATAATAGAAGGCAAGATGTAATTGGGAGAGGAAGGTGAGGGTTTGAACTTGAAGGAACCTTAACGTAACCTTGTTACACCATTGCGGTAACCGAAATTATCGATCAGAACAGATAAACTTGAACACCATGATCAAAACGTTACAATATTTCATGAAGAACAAAAGGAGAAAACAAAGCAGAGCGTGAAACACGATTAATGCAGACTACACCAACAGACGCGATATTATGTTATCACCAATAATAACTCACTATAACTTTTCAACAATTTCAAATTTTCAACAGAAATAAATAAGTGCCATTTCCTTTTATGTAAACAAACAATTGATAAAGATTATCAGTATTGGCCCCAAAATTTTAGCATAACTAACTTTAGCATAACTACCATTAAAATGACAGTAGAACGCATGTATGACATTTGAGCTTGGATGACCATTTATCAGCCTGTCTAGCACATCAAGGGGGGTGGGGTGGGGTGGGTTTGGGGGAGGCAATACTAACGACCTTCAATTAGTAAAGGAAAACAATATTACAAATTCAAGCTCCTAATCTTGGCATTGTGATATCCTTCTTTAGATTTGTTATAGTTAGTCAATCAAATGAATACCAAAAACCTTAATATCTCCGAAAAGGAAAACACAAAAAACGGCTTTGCTTAGCTGCTTGGTTATGTTATACAATATTTTCTCTATCATAAAAGTAGAACTAGAAGATGATGCTTGAGTGCTTCTACTTTTTTTCTTTTTGCATTTCATATGTTGCGTACGGTTACAAACTATATTAATGTACTTTTTCTAGACTATACGGCTTCAAAAAACATGTTTACAATTCACTGCAATCATTCATAATCATGTTTTATTGGATCTCCATTCATGTGTACTTTGATTTTGGTATCAAGGTAACATAAAATCTTTTGACTGAGTTATTAGAACTTTATAAAAAACAATGGGTTAACATTCGCAAGTAAGCCTGGACTGAGGAGCCGAGTTCATCAACATGTTAGCGTTAAATGATCATTCTTATAGACATTTTCAAGGTGAATATCATGAAAATCCGAGTAGGTATAGAAACATTACTAACACACAAATTAACTTTCTTTTTTTAAGAAACTTTGTAAATATTCACGAAAAAAGGACTGACCGGTATCAAGTAGTTGAAATGCGGTTCTGTGGCGTAATGCAGAGGGGTATTTCCCTTTTCGTCACCGACGTCAGGGGAAGCCCCACAGTTTAAGAGGAACTTGATGAGTGTTGTGTTGTTATCGCCCATAACAATATGCAACGGTGTTTGCTGTCGTTCACAACTAGTTGAGTTGATTTCTCTGTTCATGAAATAAATCGTCGAGAAATTAGGAGAATCCATAGACACACACATACATACCAGGTACTGCAACCAACACTGAGTCCACCCCAGAGCCGTGTATCTATCTACGGCTCTGTTCCACCCATCCCTTCTCCTCCCTCTCCCCCTTCCTACTACTAAACAATTAAGTAGGCTATGATATACTATCTCATGATAAATAAAAGATTATTGAATAGCAGCTTAAATTTTTAGGTCTACATGCAGTTTCGTCAACCATTTTCGTTTGAAGACACCAGATGTGTAATTGTCCCGTTTACCTAATCTCTCGGGAATGTCCAGTTGTAGACTATAACATCCTACTTATATGGCATAACATTGTAATTACAAACAATAGATTCAGAGGCTGATCGAGGATTTAAAAGCCCCACCCATGTATGGGGTCTGAGGATTAACCCCCCCCCCCCTCCCAGACAAGAAACTACAACTTTAGACCTGGAAGAAGTGCATTGTGAGTGCATTCTGAGGCACATTTAAGTTATAAATGAAAAAAACAATAAGATATCCACGCATATAATGCTATAATTGTTACAAGTGATTTGTTTGGGTTTCAAAAGGGCGTAAACACCCTCATAGCCCCCCCCCCCCATGCACCCTCCCCAATTCGCGCATGAAATGGACAACTATTCAAGTTCAGTACTTAATATGGTTTCTTTTCCTGCGCTTTCGTTCATAGTCTTATTGCAGTAAACCTATTCTCTTCCTGTCATCTCTGTCATACCCACCTTTTCACAGGTTCGAATGTAAATGCGTCCGTGAACTGTGCTTCTAACGCTACGTGTGCGCATGACCAATACGGATGCTGACAACAGACATCTGCGACTTTGGATAAAATATTCACGTTGAAGAAACCGCTAACTTCCACGAATGGAGTGAGTTTGTCGGTAAAAAGCTGCGTCATTGCATCGGCGACTGCTTCGTCCGAATAACGTTGCATGCTATAGTAAAAGAAACAGAAATATGTTGCACGCTATAAGAAAAAAAGAAGCAAGACAAAGTATATGAGAAGTACGTTTAAGTACGTCAAAACCTAACCGTCATCATTGGTGACTGTGATAGGGGATAACGGTGATGAAGACCTCTCCCAGCACATAGATAAGTAAAACTCATATTCCATTTGTCCACACGTATAGCAGACAACCCTTACGCCCCATTTGGTTTCCCATAAACGGTCGAGTCAGATACTATACCGGCTTGTGATAATAAATCGACTCCAAATGCAGGCTTCGTAACATCGGTTGATGTGAATAGTAAAGCACTTCACATGTGTACGATCAATCTATAGGTATATCATTATTGGTTTAAATTACAGGTTTATCCTGGTCATAGCCTAGCATGCCAGGCTAAGGTCGGATGTATTATTTCACATCAGATAGATCACAGTTTTACTGTTTAAATTAAAATTCAAGACTTTTCGACTGACATATAACAAAAGTAGTCACGCTGCAGAAGGCTCAGCTGAGCTTCTTTTTGAGCCTCAACATGTTATGATTGGTAATAGTTCTGAGCAGTTTATCCATTTGTTTGTACAAAAAAATCCAAGACATAGGCGGGATAACTTTTTCATTTCCTTTCCTCCCATCTCCATTTCTCGTTGCATTATGCTCCTTCTTAGCAAACATAGTTTGTTACAATATTAGAAAGTTGTAAACATTTGTTTTTGAAAGAAACAAAAGACATAACGATAAATGTATTTGTTAACGACTTTGCCCTTTAATAATATCAAGGGGTTTGTTTGTCCAACTCAGAATGGGTAACCGACATGTTTCCGCTCAAGTATGCCCAATCTGCTAAATTTGCTAAAATGTTGTGGATATCACGTTTGAATTGTGCTGACCCAAAATTGCTCACGAAAATTGAATCCATACAAAAACAACAAAAATGATCATTGCATATCATCTGTGGCCTACATTTTATTATAACTGAAAACTTTTCAGAAGGCCGTTTTGGGCCCTCACATGACGACAAAAATATTTTCCTTAACAACTTTGGATCACCTCCATTCAAACTTTATTTACACAACATTTCAGCAGAATTGGACAATAGCTCTGGGAGGGAGTAAAAATTTTTACGTTTTCAGAAAATTACTTCTCGTGACTTCAAATTTGTATAATTGTATGACAACTATAACTCACACAACTCACTGACGAAATTTCAGCCAAATCGAACGAAAAATGACGCAATTGCAATCATTCAAACGTGGTGGCAAAAAGTGACAAAATTTCGGCAGAATCGCCCGATCGCTATAGCTCAGCTAAAAGGGAAATAAACAAGATTTAGAATTAACCTGGTGGATGTCAAAGACCAATGGCCCACTTACCCACAAAAATCTATTTTCGGAAGAAACAATGCCAAAGCGAAATCTTTGCTTTGATTGGTCGGTTGAGGAAGACGTAGTAGGTAGGGGCACCAATGTTTCATCTCCTATGGTACGTGCATATAGTGTGATACATAAACGTCCATCTTACCTGTAGGTAGCCGTGTTCTCTATGTTCGTCACCAAACAATGATATAAGTCAGACGATTTATCGAAGCTCGTCCGGAATTTCCCGCCATAATCCTCAGTGTTTGGCGGCTTTGAGTTGTTTGCTTCAAGTCGTTTCACATCAGCATATCCAAGCTCTATGACTTGAACGTGTTGACTGCAATTTGATTTATATATGAAAGACATTCTGAACGACAGCTAATTACAGGGAAAACCTATTAATGGGAATACTTATATGATTTTTGTTGTTATTATTATTATTGTTGTATTTGTTGTTGTTTTTCCACTTGTATATCTCTCATTCATTTACTTGCCGTCAGTGTTTGAAAATAGATCGACCAGAATGTCATTTAGTGCAACACTGTCCTATAAAGACTATGTGTGTTATTGGTGTTATACGGTATATATATATGTATATCAAACGGTTTGGTTCGTAGAAGGGATTATTCTTATTTGTATGCGACCGACGTCGTAGACAGAATCTGTGAACAAAAGGTCAATAAACAATTAGATTGTTTGTAGAACTGACATGATAAAAACACAATATGTACATGATATAATTATAACAACGAAAATGATAAGAAATTTAGGCTAGCAGGCCTAGGACGCACATAATGTTGTATTGGAGTAAATTTGTTTTTGAAATATGTTCACCATATCTCTCTCCGTAACTGAGCACAATTGGCACGTTTTAAACATATCATTTGTCTGTCTTAGAAACTCTTAACAAATATACATGTAACGTCAATCCAACTTACTTTTACACAAAAATACATGTAATTTATTTGCACGGGATTCAGTAAAGACTTCTCACACACATCACAGTGAATGAGAGAATAGTTACCAGCATAGAAGCATAAAAATGTCCCTTTGACATACAATTTCAACCAATTGCATTACGTACTACGTAATCGAGAAAGTGGCGTTTGGATTCTGACGAGAAGAAAGAGGGATTAGCACTTCGCTTTGGTCTAGATATTTATTCAACGTGTTGTCGTCTATTGCACCCAGTTGGGACATTTTGTTTTCTATACTGTATAGTGTCATGTCACCGGCGGCTTGGCACAGCACTCGTAATTGTCAGTACCAGCAGTATGAATATCATGTTTCTATCAGATCAAGGTTAAGAACTGTCTGTACTGTCAATATACCAGTGCTTTGAGAGCATGATATTGGAGTACAGTTTAGAGAGGTATTAGCATTAGGAAATTATCCCAACTGGTTGTCTATTAAAAGACGGATGAGTATAAACCAATGTGTGATACAGATGTCCATTCCCTTTCTATAAGGGACTGCGTGATAGGCTACGTTACTTGACTGACATCGACATGGTTCACATACTATAAGTTACAGTTTCGATGTAAGGGGACCAGCATATAGCTAGAATTGAGATTAGACCGATCTGCTTGTTTTCATACCCAGGTCTATCTTGGGTGAGTGGCGGAACTTTAAAACAGCGAGAAATACTTCAATGTGCGGTGACGGCTTCCGGGGGCTTCGGCTGCAGTCGGCCTTTTTAAAAAGCTATACTCAGTCTCAATTTCAATCTATATATAATGCTCCTTTCTGCGTAGGATATGCCAATGCAGTCACCCGGGGCCCGGTGACAAATTAGAAGAAAAACACCCATCTAACGAGGTCGGCCTAATTAAAAGCACAAAATACAAATGCCAACCAATAGGGGAATTCTGACCACGAGTATGGGTTCTTAATCTTGTAATATATTACCTATATCCATATTTTTTAATTTTCTTTAAAGGTACGTGTGAAGTCTCGCGCAAAAAGAAACGTCTAAATGCCGGTAATCTGACCTAGTTTCGAATGAGGTGTAACATAAGTGTTAGACACCACCATCGATCCCAGAAAATACGCACACACACAGCTAGCTACCGTCGGTAATTAGACACTAGTGTACAGTCAGTACATACAGCTGCGGTCAATACCCACAGCACAGTGTACAAACAATACAGCGATGGACATCTCAGGTCTAGATAAAGATAACAAGGTATCACGTTTAATTACTGTCTGCATTTTTTAGCGACAAGCAGAAAACTTCACTTGCAAGCAACTGAAAGTTAACACTTTCAGAGCGCGGCACGCGGCTTGGGGCGAGTCTTCAATGCCTTTAATAAACAAAATGCCCCACGAATACAAACCCTTGATAGAGGTTATAATCCTAGCCTATACAAGAACATGCTAGAAAACAAATACAAGCACAGCGGCATCACTACACAGCATGTGCTATATGTACTGACCTGCACACAATCCCTTTATAGCTGGAGAGCCTTCGGTTACAGCGATCCTTCCAAGTACTGTGGTAAGTGTAAAACTCAGTACAGTACTTTATATCTAGGTTCTATTTGGCAGCTAACCATTGTTCGGCCATCCTCAACAACAGCAGCCAATGTAACACACACAATACAACTAAAGCAGATATAGCGTAACGGAACGGCTCACTTGCTGGCGTCTATGCATTGTGTCCTTGAGGAATTAAATTATTCTGCGGGTAAACAACGTCAGCAGATTACAGACATAAGTTGGTCGCAAAATCCTTTAAATGAACGCAGTACAAAGTACTGGTTGCCGTTTGTATGCTTCAGTACACAGGGTATACCTGAGCACCCTGTAGCCTGGTTGCCCCCTGTATGCTTCAGTACACAGGGTTTACCTCGGTACCCTGTACCCTGGTTGCCCCCTGTATGCTTCAGTACACAGGGTGTACCTCAGCACCCTGTAGCCAGGTTACCGCCTGTATGCTTCAGTACACAGGGTTTACCTCGGTACCCTGTACCCTGGTTGCCCCCTGTATGCTTCAGTACACACGTTGAACGATAAGCACCCTGTACCCTGGTTGCCCCCTGTATGCTTCAGTACACACGTTGTACGATCAGCACCCTGTACCCTGGTTGCCCCCTGTATGCTTCAGTACACTGGGTGTACCATAGTGTATCTCAGCAGGATGGTTGCTGAAAAATAAATCACATTCATTAATAGCGGTAAGGCAGATTAACGATTAATGTACAACATTTTGGCAACATTGAAGAAAAATGTTAGCAAAGATTTTAACATCAGTATAATTGGTGCTATATACTAGTGCTTTTAGTTCATGTAACCTATCTCTTAATGAGGCCAAACGGCGAGAGCAGGTATCACCAAAGGAATAATGGCATTATCCTTCACTGTGGTTTGTTTTGAAAACAGGTCATAGTTACAGAGTAGTTTCGACCCATGTTCAGGGTAGTATAACGACTCCATTTTGGAGTAGAAGTACCTTCCGGTTAGGATTGGAGAACCACTAATTTATATAGTAGCATCGCCACCTGAAGTAGAAGAAGCGTCCTCTGTTTAGAGTAGTAGCACCACTCATTTACACAGCATCGTCACTTAGGAGTGTATTGCACCTTCTATTTAAGGTAGTAGCACCATTGTTGAGGGTAGTAACACCTCCTGTTTAGGGTAGTAACACCTCCTGTTTAGGGTAGCAACACCACCTGTAGTCCTTTTGGCAGTCCATAAGTAGCACCTCCTGTTAAGGGTAGCAACGCGACATGTGGTCCTTTTGGCGTTCCATACTAATGTCATCTATCTGATCTTTTGTAGAGTTTGCGGCATCCAGTATGTTGGTGAAACCAAAACCACCCTCAAGAAGCGGTTCTATGGTCACAGATCCACAGTCAACACCATGAAGACTGAGACCCCGATTGGAGAACACTTCAACCTTCCCAACCATACCATTAATGACATGTCCCTACAGGGGATTGAACCCTTAGGCACTGGCGGATCCAAGGGGGGGGCCCAAGGGGGGCCATGGCCCCCCCCCAAAGGTGAGCCAAAAAAGTGTTTCCGAACATCCGCTAAATCATATGATTGGAAATTAAAAAAATCGAGAGGAATAGCAGTGGTAGACTAGTCTAAACCTTTTCGTTTTCTGGTTTAAAATTAAATGTATGAGCATGAGGATTTACAGTTTATCACCATTTTGCAGTCCGGACCCCCCTGCTCTTGGCCCAAAAAAAAAAGAGAAAAAAAAAGAGAAAAAAAAGAGGAAAAAAGAGAGAGAAAAAAATAATTAAATTAGACGCCAATTTTAAACATGTAGGACGTCTTACAAGTCAGCCAGGTGTGTCTTTTCCGTCAAATGAACTATAGTGTGCACGCGTGCTACACGTGCCAAAAATGCCTAAAAATCTCAATTTTCAGACCATCTCAACTCATCTGATATGTATTACCATATTTCATAGATTGTTTTTTTCTCATCAATTGAGAAATTGCAGACATGAGATCCATATTTTCAGGCTAGGTACATGCAACTTAGAATATTCGGGAAGTACCGTTTCCGGCCATCTGGGGGTTTTGTTAAGCCAAAAATGTTATGGTACGCTCCGCGCCAACCGATGGTGGCGCTCCGCTTAGATAGTCTTACGTTCAGGCTCGGTTGGACCAGTCAGACCCCCCCTGTCACAAATCCTGCATCCGCCCCTGATTTATAACCTATGAGAAATAAAATTTCTTGAGAAGGATGATCCCAACTTTGTTTTATAAATATTTTAGAAAATTACACCTGGGAAACATTTTTTTTAGAAGTAAATTAACATCACCATTGTACACTTTTGTCGCACCAAATTGCATCTGAGGGCATTCAGCAATAGAGAATTTTCCAAAGGGGAGGGGGAACCCCTCCCCTTATACCCCTCCCCCATGTCACTCTAATGCCACTTTGGCCCCTCCCAAACAAAGGCCCTGGATCCGCCAGTGCCCTTGGGTAGCCGTACTGACCTAGTACAAATCAGCAGAGAGAGACTGTGGATACAACGCCTTCGCACCATTCAACCTCAGGGGCTCAACATTCAGGAAGGACATAACTAACTTTTCTTCTGTTCTCCCCCCCCCCCCTTCTGCCCCTTGTTCCCCCTGTTACTGTTACTTGTCATTTAGCCTTTGAAGAAGCCTGCTAGGATCGAAAAGTCAGGCCAACTTTCTCTTACACAGGCTCTTTAGTGGAGAAGCAGTTTGCTAACTGTTTTTGTTTTATTTTGCTTGCTTTTGTTTGCTACTCAGTAGTAAACAATTTTCGTACGCTGCTCATGTGAGGCCTAAAGAGGTCTAAAATAGCCTCAATTGACCTACTTTTTGCACCACGTGCATTTTCCATTCATGTGCTTCAACATACAAGCCACAAAAACCAGATCCAGATTGATAACATATTGATAAAGATGTTTAGCACTTTTTTCTGAGAGAGGAGAACACTCGGAAGGATTGATATATACTCTAATACTGGATGTACGCCACCATAAAGAGAATAAACCATCGAATGTAAAGCTAACCTGGACACTCCACAGTATGAAGAGCACATATTATTTAACCCTTTGTCAGTTCGAAGAGATAAGCGTTCCATAGGTAACAAAACGCCAATATAATCGGTATTTACTGTAGTAAATAAAGCTTCACAAGGAATGTGGTAGCGATGAGATTGTGACATCAGTTATTGTAGATTACACTCAGTGAGTACTATAAGAATTGAATGCTACAAGTGAACGCGTCACATAACCTTCCATGGTTAGTACTGTCTTCCCATCGATGAAGCAGGGAGCTGCTACTCAGAGTTGCAGCTCCCTGTTAGAGTAGCAGCTCCCTGGATGAAGTCTGTCCAGGTTAGTGTATACGCCGATGAATAAACTGTAACTAAAATACAGAGTAGTATAAGTTCCACTCTATTCAATAATAATCGACAACATCGCTGGAGCAACGTCATACATTTATGTACATACTTTGCCACCGTACCAAAGTTATATAAACATGAGATTTGGTTGTAGTGTCATTTCTGCAGAAGAGGTTATAGCGCTTACACAGGTTAAATCTCTGACCAAGGTGGCTTAATCCTGACTTATCCAAAATCTCAACGTTGCACCACGGTGCACACACACAGCAATA
>JAIPMN010024742.1:0-16809 GCA_020650975.1 Apostichopus californicus
ACCATTTTGTGCGATGTTTCTATTTATAGATCTTCCTCCCTTCCTCCTCCCTGTTGATGTAACCAATCATCAATTACCTTCATAAAAGATGAATGAATACTGTATTGTCGAAGAATAATACGTCAGTCCATGTATTGGTTCCTTAGGAAGTGACTTTCTCACCATTTTGTGCGATGTTTCTATTTATAGATCTTCCTCCCTTCCTCCTCCCTGTTGATGTAACCAATCATCAATTACCTTCATAAAAGATGAATGAATACTGTATTGTCAAAGAATAATACGTCGGTCCATGTATTGGTTCATTAGGAAGTGAATTTCTCACCATTTCGTGCGATGGTTCTATTTATAGATCTTCCTCCCTTCCTCCTCCCTGTTGATGTAACCAATCATCAATTACCTTCATAAAAGATGAATGAATACTGTATTGTCAAAGAATAATACGTCGGTCCATGTATTGGTTCATTAGGAAGTGAATTTCTCACCATTTCGTGCGATGGTTCTATTTATAGATCTTCCTCCCTTCCTCCTCCCTGTTGATGTAACCAATCATCAGTTACCTTCATAAAAGGACACCTAGAAAAAGTAACAAGTTGACTCTTCCATCATTCTGGACATTTCATGCAAAAATGTTCCTCTCCCCCCCCCCCCTTACTAGTTTTTTTTTCATAATCCTCTGAACAAAACCTTTGTCCACTTTCTGATACCCCCCAAAAAAATTAAGTACTGCATAGAGTACATTGCATTTCTCTTGATGATAACTGCCCAAATTGTGAGAGGTTACAGGATGATCCAGTGAACAGTGAGTCAGATGGCTATTTAAAGCCATGACAACTGTGAATCAGCAATTTGTCAGTCTATCACCACAGAGCACTGCACTATATTGTACGTCAGCTTACAGAGTAGTACATGTATACAAGTTTGAATTGAGTAATTTACCAACCCTGAGCTGTCTACAGCCCGTTATAATAATTAATAGAATAAGGTAAATTTGGGCATACAAGCAATTTAGCTAAGAGAAATCATCTTGATAGTGAACGGTGGGAGGGGGGGCGGGGGGAAGAGAGGAAAATGCTGTGTGTAGAGATATGATTGCGTTTATTGATTTTTAATGATGCTGATGGAATAGTCTGTCTCAGCAATGTCAAATTTCCTTCAATTGGTTTTAAAATATTTTTCACTGTGTAGTCATGCTAGAAGTTCGACATACTGTATGTATGCGACGGGGCAAATTTTTAATTTTAAAACAAAAAAAATGTTATTTTGTTTTTGGCAAGTGCAGTGGCGCCAGAGCTCTGCTAATACTTTAATTCACTACAAGGTCAACAGAACATTTATGAAGGAAAGCTTTGAATAAATTATTTACAGTTAAAATATACCTGTAGGTATGTTAGATATGGTCAAGATTCTGAAAATGTACTGTATCACAATAAAGTATGCTCTCCAGCGTAAAGAATAGGGATTCGTGGGTAAATGTTACTGACATTGAGTTATGGCATTAAAGGCATTGAAGACTCGCCCCAAACCTTGTGCGGCCATCTGAAAAAGTTAACTTTCTGTTGCTTGCAAGTGACGTTTTGTTCATGTCGCTACAAAATGCAGACAGTAATGAAAGGTGATACCTGAATTGTTATCTTTAGCTGGACCTGAGATGTCCATCGCTGTATCGTTTGTATACTGTGCTGTGGGTATTGACCGCAGCTGAATGTACTGACTGTACACTAGTGTCTAATTACTAACGGTAGCAAGATGTGTGTATTTTCTGGGATCGATGGTGGTGTTTAAGACTTCTGTTACACCTCATTCGAAACTAGGTCAGATTACCGGCATTAGACGTTTCTTTTTGCGCGAGTCTTCACACCTTTTTAAGGCAAGGTAGAGTACCTTCTAATAACAAGAAGCTGATTTTGCTATTGGGAGAGGAGAGAAATACTTTGGAGAATGCAAAATGTTATAAATACTTTAGAATTGCACCCGTGACAGTACTTACAGTTACAGTACACTCACCTGAATTTCAACAGCTATGGTGTACAGTAGTTTCTACCTGTTGTAATTGTGGTACAGTATTATGACATGTGATCAAATGCTTCAAATGAATTCCCCTTTTTGTTTTAATAATTAACTGTAGTTTGGACCTGTGCAGTATGTATGTACACATGCATTATCCACATAGCTAAATTTACTATAAAAAAAATAGGGAATATGGGAATTTTAATAACCTTAGATAAAAAACAGTAACTTTTCCATTTTATCACTGACATGCCTGGAAGGGAAATACAGCGTTGGCTGAGATCCAAAATGACTTATTTTATTTCATTAATATCAGCTTTGGTAGATCTATAAAGAAAAACCAAGCTCAGTGACACAGAATGAGTGGTTCATCTAGATACTGTATATAAATGTGTATTGAAGTGTGTCATGTGTGAGTCATACAAGATGTATATATTGTACCTGCTACATCTTACTCTGTCAAAGATCATACATATTATACAAACCAGTCGTTTTGGAGATAGTTGGTGGAGATGGAAGAGGCAGTCAATATACGGTATACATCATGACACATAATGAGGACAACAAACCTTGATGAGGTCAGACTCAGGTCAGACATTGTGACAGTACTGGCTGCCTTTAAAGAATACTAGACAAAGTGGCAGACGTTCTTCAAGATGCAGAACGTGCTTTACTGGTTTTTGTTTATTAGATCTTCTTATTCGTACATGCTTGCAATGTGATGCATTAGAAGTGTTTGCTTTTGCTGACATTTTACTCTGACATAAAATTTCATCAAAATGCAACAGGGCTTTTTTTTTGGAGAAATATTATTTCCCATTTGTGGATGAATGAATTTAAATATTAATGAAAAATATATGAAAAAAAACATTTTTCAGCTTAATTAAATTGATAACATAATTTAAATCACTCTGCTGTTGCCATATATTTCACAAAAAAGAGACAGATTTGAATAATTCATATCTCCGCCTTACAGAATGCTGTTACGATGTAGTTTTAACCTAAAGATGGAGAAAATTTCCGGCAGTTTTTTTTTGTAATAGAAATCATCTTCAGCCACCAGAATGTATCCTCCTAGTCCTAACTGCATGATCACTGATGCTGATGTGATACATAGCTCTGGTTACAACAGTGACCCAAACGTACATTTTCAGTGACATCATTAAATCTTTTGTAGGAACTGCAATCCAAAGGTGTTCAACCGCCATTCTGTTGTCTCATACTGTAACCATCCATGCATCAAAACTCACTCTGGGTTCCATTTCACAAGGATCTGTCTTAAAGCATGCAAACCTGTGAAAGTTGAGGTCCAATTAAAGGATAATTTAGCAAGTGTGGATACATGCATATATCAGCAATGATAAAGAAGCAGAGGAAGGAGAAGTCTCGGTGTGTACACAGCTGTACTTACTGGGAGCAGCATTTCCCAGTCCTCTGGGTTGTCGATTATCCGTGTGAATAACTAATCAAAATAAAATAAAACTGTTAGCAAACTGCTTATCCACTAGAGAGCCTGTGTAGGAGAATGTGTAAAAGTTGGTTGGCCTGACGTTTTGATCCTAGCAGGGTCTTCTTCAAAGGCTAAATGACAAGTAACAGTAACAGACTGGACAAAAACACGCACAGAATATAGACAGGTTAATGAGCATGGTGAACACAAAGAGATAGATGTAAGGGGATTAGTAGAAAAGGGATGAAGAGAAGAAAGAAAGAAAGAAAGAAAGAAAGAAACCAACAGGGGAAGAGGAGAGGTAGGAGATAAACAGTGGAGGGACAAAGAGAGGATTAAGGGAAGGGGGTAGGGAATAAACTAATCATTAGCAGTTTAGGGGTCAAGATAACACACAGTTAGGGTGCTACCAATGTTGAGCAGTTTGCTTTGGATTCAGGTATATATACCTAGGTTTCTGTAGAGGGTACTAATTACTGAGGATAAGATAGTTCTGAGTTACATCAGTAGAGAAATATTATGGTACTGTAGGTCGAAGTATCAATTGGTAACAGTATACGTCGTATATGAAGCTTCCAGTCATGGAGATTTAGGTCTATACTTAGATTCAGTAATTTGCTTGTACCAAAAGTGAACTTGAAGCAAACTGGTTTTATGTCAATAGCATACAGTAGGGTTCACAGTCCTGACAAATTTGTTTTGTTCCTCTTTAAAATGTCATTCATTTATTCAACAAAATATACCAAAACTACATAACAGTTATTGGGGAGCAGGGGGTATACAGATTGATAAATTCACATCCCTAAAAACAAAGTTGAAACCCTATATCTCAAATCCAAGAACCAAACAATAAATTGAAAATGTATTTTTGGAAAAAGAAACGTTTTGCTGTCCAGTGTGCAAAGTACTGTACATGACAGGACAAGTCTACTTTATGGTACGAACAGTGATAACGTCAACTTTCAGTATCTTTAAACGCTTTTGCTTTTATTCTATAAAAATCAATTTTTCTGACCTCCCTTTCATCAGGTCTGTTCATCAGATCTGGGATTAGTTGGAAAAAGTTACCTTATTTCCTTTCCCCGCTTTGCCTATGAATGATGAAAGAAATTGAAAGAATTACACTGCAAATTCTCTACTGTTGTCGTTTCATACAAAGGTTTGTTGAATAACAAACAGGATGTGGGTTCCTTATTTCTTAGAATGTTATCAGCATAACTCAGTAGTTGTTGAATAGTGTACTTTTTTTGTATTATTTCTGTTTGTTATAATATAAACTATATATCAGAAGTTGAAACAGTAGCAAATATCGAACCAGTAGGGCACGCTCTTTGATATAAAATGCAAGTAAACATTCACAGCAGGTGTTTGCCCTATTTACCCCCTTGAATATAGCTATAATTTGTAAAAAGAATTTAAAACTAGGTTTTTTGAGTTCTGCTAAAGTTAGATTCATGAGTACTGCTAACTACAATACCAAATACTACTTAAAGGCATTGAAGACTCCCCAAACCGTGTGCGGCCATCTGAAAAAGTTAACTTTCTGTTGCTTGCAAGTGACGTTTTATTCATGTCCCTACAAAATGCAGACAGTAATGAAACCTGATACCTTGTTATCTTTAGCTGGACCTGAGATGTCCATCGCTGTATCGTTTTTACACTGTGCTGTGGGTATTGACTGCAGCTGTATGTACTGACTGAACACTAGTGTCTAATTACCGATGGTACCAAGCTGTGTGTGTATTTTCTGGGATCGATGGTGGTGTCTAACACTTCTGTTACACCTCATTCAAAACTAGGTCAGATTACCGGCATTAGACATTTCTTTTTGCGCCAGTCTTCACACCCTTTAAAGGCTTTAGTATGTGATTTGGCAAAGCTGTGCCCTATTGCAAACTGCACATGTATAGCAAATTAGCCAATTGAGAAGGTTTCTTATGTTTGGTCAAATACTAGATGAATTATTCCTGGGCATGTTTGAACCTTCCTTCCTTCTATGTTATAATCTGTGGTAAGTGGGTGGGGGTGGGGATTAGTGAATGTTGGGAGATTGGGCTGGGTTGATGGTAGTGGAGCAAAGGATGATTACGCCATCATTATCCACATGATTTGCTTGTAGTAAAGGTATCTGTGAGTGAACATTTTAGATATAGGGAAGTATTTACATTTTTAGGCCTATTCTAAGCATTGATGAAACGAGTAATAGAAATTTTATGAGGTGAGTACTATCCAATATTTGGTCAACACTTTATAAATTGAATAATATTCCTGGTATGATATTCTTAACCATAAATTTACGGAAAAGGACATATATTTGTAACTTTTTGGAGAAAAAGAATGAATCATTGCTTATTGAAATTATAATATTGGTTCACTTTTTTTGATTAATGTTATTGAAGTGTAGTATAGTTCGAGACCTATTATTTCCATTTTGCCTAATTGAGGAATGTCACTTAATTTTCAACTCATTATATGCATGCATCTTTTTGAACTGATCAGGTAACAAGTTAGACTGTTTCGGAGTGGCTTTTGCAGTGGTGGCAGCGTTTCAAATTTTAGGCTATAAAGACGTTCATTTAGCTCTGTCTGAGGATCACGCCTGGGTGTCGTTTGGAGAAAATGGGAGAGAAACCGCGGAGGTCACATGGCATGGGAAAGGAAACGAGGACAAGAGGGGTCAGCCGATTACGACAGGTAACAATTGCAAACGTCAGATGTCTATTTTAGGGGGAACTAAGACATTGAATTGAATTGAATTTGAATATATTGTCCACAATCGGAAATTCGGCTTACACAGGTCGTAAACGGAAAAAACAAGAAGAAAGAAAAAGCAATAGTATAAGTATCAATAGACTGCGATACACATGCAGTTATACAGATATATATACAGCAAGTCCTACAAATAAGAAACTTATCTTCTCACTTGTGAATTAAATATATGGATAGAACTAGGCACAAATGAGTATCTGTAGCGGCCCCTAAGTGTACGCACGTGATGGGCATAAACGCAGTCCAGAGCGGTTGTAATTGTAGTGCTCAAACAAAGGGTGGGTTGGGTCTTGCATGATTTTTTTCAATTTATTAATATATTTATTTTATTGTCAGGGAAAGCTTATCTATTATTGTTTCTATAAACATGCAGTATTATTGTATGTACTTGGTGGGGTAGCTCAGAAATGGGGTGTTAGAACATATTTACTCAGAGCTGTCATAATGAGGATAGTGTCAGTAATTTTCTTAAGAGCGTTTTTTCGCTGGGGTGGGGGTGTGGGGAATAAGAGTGCAGTGGTTGCGTAGAGACATGTAAAATTTGCAGCCCTTTGGCTGCTGTGAAATCCTATTGTGATGGAGACCATGTTCATCCCCAAAAAATTACCCTTCATTTATCTTTAACTTTACCAAACTTGTTTCTTTAATTAGAGATAAAGTTTTTGCTGAATCAGGATTATTTTTTGAAAATGTTACTCACATATGAATCTGTGAATCTTGATCTGCAGTCCATTCTGTGTTCTTGATTATACAAATAATGAATGGTTATGAGTGCAATAGTGCAAATATTTCATGAGTTGAAAGATGGAATGTTCCATTCAACGAGGCGCAGCCGAGTTGAATGGAACAAATTACATCTTTCAACGAATGAAATATTTGCACTATTGCACGAATGGAAACCATTCATTATTTGTTTTATACAACACCTTCAAATTTTGATATAATTGGATGTAAAATGCACTCAGTCATGCAACAGATTATTTTGAACAGACAGGCTTCTCTGCTCTCTTACCATTGAAAAAGTGCTATCAAAAAAGTATATTGCACGGTTTTATTTCATAGCGTGCAATAGAGCGGATATTGCATGCAATCGACGAGCAATTGACCAATCAAATGGCCGGAATATAATTAGGTGTTGTATAATAGACAATGGAACCTCACTCCCTTTCTTTTCCTTTGTGAGACAAGAAGTAGGAGAAGCATACGGTTGTTTATCCTACATTCTATTGTGGGGACTGATATGAAATCAGGAAGAGAATCTTCTAACCAGTTTGCAATATAAATCTACTCTGTCTGTTTTCCAGGTGTAGCAGATAGGAGCTGGTTGTACCTCAACGGGCACCCTGTGATCTGCTGTAGGAGGATGGAAGTCGCAGCACTGGTATCCGCCATCAACCCATCGATCAGTGCGAGTTCAGATAGCATTGAAGTAGCTTCCATGCAGCAGGTACTGTATGTGTAGAAGTTATTGTAAACTCTGGGTAATCTTTGTTTGCACAGTTTCCAATGGATGACATATTAATGACGTTATATTGAAGATATTATTTTTTTGGTGCAACTAAGTGGGAAATGTTCAGCACATGTCATTGTTGCAATAGATCAGTTATGGTTTAAAGTTATTTGCATGGGATTATTCAAGGAACCCATCTCTTTTTAATTTCTAAAATTATAACATCGTCCATTTACAGATGTAGATAGGGTACTCCTGTACAAATATGGAGGTTTGGAATGGGAAGGCCCTAGCAATACATAGTCCACAGGTGTTTATGTCAGTTGCACCATAGGGATGAACCGGGATGCAACCATGTATACTTTTGGGGACAGGGCTTTAACCTCGCCAGGAAAAATCAGAGGAGGGTGCGTGGGAGCTCAGTCCCCCTACTGTCAGACAGAATATTACAAAAATTGCTGGTACATTAATATATCAAATGTGCATGGAGTACAACCCAAACAGTTGAATATTCTTCAACATTGTCTAAAAAGTTGCAAAAGATGGCACCCTCTTGCTTCTGAGCGCCCTCTATTTTACCAAGATTTCTCAAACCCCTCCCTTGGATAACTTAAAATCTTATCACCCACCCATCCCCCTCCCCCACTACAAAATGTTATTGGGAGGGGCCATCAATGCCATTGAATACCTCAGGTACTGTACCATTTTGTAGTAATGATGTGAGTTTTTCTACTTTTTGTTTAAAGGAGCTCCTGTGGATGATGTATGACCTCAAACTACTCAAAAGGTAAATCAGAGTATTTACTTCACTCCTCTCTTACCTGTCTCCTACACCACTAACGCACCTTTCGCAGTCTACCTAGACACCACTGGTATAAATTATAGCACTGCGCCCCTGGTGACCTCTCCTACGGGTCACCGCACACTCTCTCTTCCTTCCGAAATTACCATTCCGAAGAAAAACGCATGTTTAACGAACTCCATTTTCACTTACGCCATACTGACGTTTCCTTGCACGATTTCTGCTGCTTACCACCGACGAAGGTTCTAGACATAGTTTGCAATAAATATTGGGTGATCAAACATTATTTCTTGTTAGCTACTCAAACTCTCTGAGCATAAATCTCTTTTAGTATCAGTCAATGCTGCTGGGAGACCATTGTTATTAAAGGCTGATTTTTTATCCCTTTAAGGCAGATCAAATCCCTTGCGAGCAGTCCTGTCAGATAAGCTAAGCTGTCTGTGTGGTTTCACTATCTAGATCATGAAAGAATTCATGTAATCATTGAGTATTTCTGGCAAGTTAATCTGCCAAGTGTTTTACACTAGGTGAGGATCGAATCCAACTTAGCTGTTTAGAATTTCTTTGATGTTTTCTGTAATATCGTCCAGAGTAAATTAAAGAGATGATTGTTCCATTTACTTGTTCTGTAAGGTCACAAGATATTTTTGCAAGAATGCCATTTACTGGGGAATTTTTGTAGAGGAATAATTTATGCTGAAGGTTTCTTTCCCATTAATGACCAATTGCAGCAGAGTTAAACTGTACACGTACCGGCACCATCCATTTACTTAAGTGTCTCTCGGTGGTAAGAGAAATAAGAAACCGGGCAATTAAAGAAAGAAATTTGCGCATGCAGAATTTTTTTCTGTTCATTTCACAGTTTTTTTTCCCTATCTTCCTCAGATACCCCTTGGCCCTGGGAAATCTAGCCGACCTGGAGAGCGTTGAGTCAACCCCTGGGAGACCCACGACCCAAGATCTCTTCAAGGAGGCCATAAAGGTGTCCGTAGAGGAGTACGAGGATTGTCATGTGTACCCTTACACCTATCTGGGGGGTCACTTGCATCGGGCCAAGGACTATGAAGGTGCAATGGCAAATTGGATGGCAGCTGCCAACGTTGTCAGCAAGTAAGACATTCTATTCTCTCTTGATCATAGCATTAAAAAGAAAAAAAGCTGGATTATATATCTGGAAAAATCAAATGTATTTTTTCCAAGTTTTATGATGTAATTTGCTATTGTAATGGCTATTGAGTAAGGTTTATTCAGTATTGCTCTAAAGCAGCCGTCTGCACACTTTTAGACTCATGACCCAGGATATGCTGTAAGTACTAATGTCAGGCCTTACTAGAAACCCGCCACTTAAGAGTTGATGCTCGGAGTGCATTTAATCTATCTAGGCTACGGACTGCGAAAATTATCCGCTGGCAAGCACAGAAAACTGTAGATTAATTGTCTTACTTCTGGGTAACTATATTTTTTGGACCATCTCTGCAAAGTGCTTCACCATTGACTGATCCTTGCCTCTGTGCAATATTTTGCTGTGACTGTATTTGAACATATATAACTCCTACAGTATAATAATACATGCCCAGTTGCGATGTTATTATCATATGAGTTTTTGCAGATATTTCAGGTGTTACTGTATTTGAGAGTTGTCTTGTCTGAGTGCGTTTGCGATTTGGTAGTTTCCTGAACAAGCATATCACTACGTTGCATACAATTTACCTGCGAAAGTCACAATTTCGCAGAGAATGTGGCACACCTTGGGAAGATCTGTTATTTTTCGAAGGGAGTACCAACTCTTTGCTAATAGCTACAATACTTCCTAACAGATGTACAGGTCTCGTTATATCCAAACTTGTACATAAAACTCCAACTTCCCCAGTGCTGTAAAGCATTATCAAGTATATATGCTCCATTAAGATAATAAATTGGTTGGACATTCATAAAATAAAAAAATCAATATAAGATGACAGATATATTGCCAAACTTACACTGGGATCCATTGGTCGCTCCATCTTACATTCCCTGTGTTTTTCATAGAGTATAATTTGTTCACAGAATAACTATTAAGTTTTAATAGAGCTTAAAGTTGAGACCAGGCAAGGATAAGCTTTTTCAAAAACGCCTCCATAATTGAGCGTTTTTGTTTCTTTTCCTCTTTTTTTTGTGAAGGTATAACTATAACAGAGAAGACGAAGAAGTTTACAAGGAGTTCATGCAGATAGCTAACGACCTAATTCCATCCATTATGAAGGCCGGCTCCACCGTCTTATGTCCGCAAGCCGTAGGCTTCACAAAGTCCTCCGAATCCTTTGCCAATTTTCTGAAATTCTACGACGGCATCTGTAAATGGGAAGAGGAGAGCCAGACTCCGGTTCTGCATATCACGTGGGCCAAAAACTTCATCGCCTCGGTCACAAAGTTTCCAGCCAAGGTCAGGGGTCAGGTAGAGGTCGAGGACCCGGAAGGGGACAACGGTTCCACGGAAGACTCGGAGGAGGGCGAACGGGCAGAGGCGAAGAGCTCGGAGGAGGATGTCGATTCAGGTGTGGAGGATGTGAATAAAAACATCATAAACAAAACAGGAGACGGGAAAGGGACCAAGCGAAAGACGGACGGGGCCGAGGGAGACAAACCGAGGTCAAAGGTCGGCACGTGCGTCTCCGAAGAAGAGAGTTTACTCCAGTCCGAGCTAGGACTGAGCGGCTCGGAAGCCCAAAATACCGTTCTCGACATGAAATCAGACTTTAACGACTTCCTGAGCTCAGTCTCGAACGGAGGCCCGTTTCCGGGGATGACCATCGAGTCGGTCATGAAAGCGGAGAGCCCAGCGGAGATGGCATTCCAGAGGCGGCTGAAGACGCAGCTGTCCCAAGATGAAGAAGAGCAGGAGTTTGTCATGCCGGATGGGTTGTCTAGAGAGGAGGAGACAGTCTGCGAAAGCCCCCCACCCCCCAAAGTTGAGATTGCATTCAAAAGTTTCAAGATGCGCGGCATAAGGGGTATAGTGACCTCGAAGGAAAAGTTGAACACTGCGGCTATTCACCTACAGTTAACCGCCCAATCACAAGTGCAATTTAGCAAGAGAGCCCGTGCCACGAATGACTACGAAGATTACGGCAGCTTGCGTAGACGACCGCGTAGACTGTAGCCCACCCCCCCCACATTAATCACGTTAACATGATTCAATTTGAAAGAGATTTCCGAATGATTCCGACAGCTACTCTTCCTCTGCCATAAATGTCGCTTTCGTGACTTGTCGTCCAAGCTATTCTGTGTGCTCCGTCGTATTCTCCGCACTTTTACACTCTTGCGTTTTCATCTTTTTACTTCATACCACCCATCTGCAAACACTTAGCACCTTCTTAACACCAGCTTGCCACAAACTGACAGCACCCTCTTTAATACACTCAAATGCTTGTCCGTAGTGAGTATTATCATCACTATTACGAATCATTAACAGCCACTCATACATGGGTTCTAACTGGGGCTTTGAAAAAAAGTTGTTTTCACATTACTCTATAGTTTACAATATTTGAAAGCCATGTAAACACAACTGTAGGAGAGACTCACCAGGTCACATGCAGTAATATCCTTATACCAGACCACCTGTCCTCTTCAATAGCCCTCAACTTGTAACATTATTTCTCTCCCATTCATTTTTAATATTATTGAAAAATGAAAGATTAAATCATATATGATAAATCTGAAACTAATGTTGATAAATCATGTATTCCATTATCATACAAACAGCTTTTGTAGGTCGGTGGCTATGCTGGTTTTGATGATAGAAGTTATAACCTTTCCCAATAGCTAACTTCTTGAATTTGAGTGAGTCAATACTTTTGACGAACACAATTATTACCTGTTAAAGCCATGACGGGTTTCCCTTTTGTAATAATTATCTACTTTCTGGACAGAAGTAATTTATGAATGCAAAATTGTTTGAAGGGCTAAATTAGTGAAGATTTTTTTACAGTCTGCAATAGCATTATAATAAATTAGAGAAAGGTTGTTTTAGTGCAAACATAGCACTAAACAGTAGTAGTTTCATCTCAGCTACATAGTATAACGTATCGAAAGATTGTCATACTCAAGAACTGTGTGTTTTTGGATCAGTGCTTCTGGTCAAAATCAAAGGAAACTTTTTGTCCTAATGTAATAATCTTTGGAAGTAACTTTTCAAATATTATTGACAATTATAGTGAAAATTGATACAAAGTTTTGCTGCCTTCTGTTATCAGGGCAAAATATTTTGTATATCTCATTTTGTCTGATACCAGATAAATTTAATTCCCTGCCCTTCAAACCCAAGAAATTTGGATAATTTTTACAATTTATTTATCCGGCACTATGTTGAGCTCGTCTTTGGTGTAGCAGTATAACGAAAAGTAGAAAAGAATATGTAACGGTGGTCTGTGAATGCATAATTGTAAATCCTACATCAACGGATAGTAAAAATCTTAAACTTGCAGTGGTTGGGCTTTGTTGTAGTCAGACTTTTCACAATACTTTCTTAACAAAACCAGGAAAAAACTAAAAACCTTATTCAAACACTTTATCAATGATAGGAGATATAAAACCATTGCTAATAATGATCCCAATTAGTAAAAAGTTAGATAAAGTATCCAGATTTGTTTGTGTGAATATCAGATATTGTGCCTTACAACACTATTTTCATGGTGGGGGGGGGGGTGGTGGAGGGCAGGGGTTTGGTGGAGATTACGGGGAGGGGAAGAGCGATTTAAACACCTGCCATGAAGAAAGTTTAAAGGGAAAAGATAAATAGCTTTATATGTGGAAAGGAATTTCATATTTATAATAATTACAACTTGACATAAATTTTAACATTTTGTGTGTAATTCAAACTGAGTGTAAAAGCAACCTCTGTATAGTTTCATTAAATGTGGAGAAAAATAGAAAAGCAGATAAAAAAAAAGAAAAGAAAAGAAAGAAGATAGGATGCTTAGAATACTTGAAACTTTCAACGTAATTATAACCCGTAGATAATTTGACAATGTTTACTCATTATCTGTAATATGCAGCCTGTTTGAACAGGTGTTCTCCTTTCTTTATCCACAACACCATGTCCTGTCATAGTCAAATTACTTCTACCCCTCCTCCGCCCCTCCTCCGCTTCTTTTGACCTCCCCCGTTCCGCACTCTACGCTCACAGATTCCTATGAATGCTCTGGGCAGAATGCCTTTTGATAAGCATACAGTAGCTACAGATATGAAAATGGTAAATTAATTGGTTTATGATTATTAAGAGGATAACACTGAAAACGACCTTGAATGGGTCAAGTGGATATTCTGGTGGTGGTTGAAGTCAGTTGCCTCATTTAAATGATTTTAATTTTCTGCATGTTTAGGTCGAAGCCGCATCCACATAGCACTTTTGATAAGATGAAGATATTAATGTTTCAAATTTGGTGGTATTTTGTGATTGCATGTGGCAACAGTAAGATGAACTATATCATTGCATATTCAGCTGACTTTATTTTTTCTTTCTTTATAATATGTAACTCACTTATACTCAGTGGAAAATAAACATTTCTATCAAAAAGGATGCATTTTTGATTGATAATTCTAAATACATTCAATGAACCATATCTCCAGTTAGAAACAAGATATGTAGTTACTGGTTTTTCAACTAGCTGTGGAATATTTTTTGTGTTTCCCTTTTGTCATGTAAGTTTCAAATTATCTGCCACTGGAATATCCCTTTCATGTAAGTTTAGCCAATAACAAAATGCAGGTTGTGCAGGTTAACCAAGTCATGCAGGTCGACCAAGTTATGCAGGTTAATCAAGTTATGCAGGTCAACCAAGTTATGCAGGTCAACCAAGTTGTGTTAGAACCTCTTTCCCTTTTTTCCAAGTGTGTTTTTTTCATATTTTCACACTGCTACTGTTTTGCTACAGTAATTATATCAGTGATCTTTTCGTACCTGGTTTGGCATTAATAATGATCAGACTTTGAAAGCTGCTCCATTCTCTGTTTATGTAGCTGTACCACCTTGATAGTGTCGAGTGTTCAGACCATCAAAAGAAGAAAGCTTTTTGTTTTCTTTTGTCCTGACAGTCTGGTGAATGTCTTTGTTTCTTTTTTATTAATACGCCATTCAAGATAAGCCTAATATACAAGCAACTGTGCTTATACTCAGGTTTATGCACTTAGGTTAATATGATCAAGTTTCTTTTGGTCATTTGTTGTATCCCTTTGTGACCATCAAATATCAAATTGTACCCTGATTTTACCTTTCAGATTGTCTATCTGTCCTTCCCTTTAATCTTGAAACACAAAACAAGCAAAAAGGGGACATGGTAGTACCGTTCCATATTTCATGAGTTGATCCGACTCAGGTCGCACACTTAAGTTAATCTCTTGTCCTTTCGCAATTCGAGGTATACTCTTTGGGATACATTTATTAGATGTCTTCTTTTTTTTTTTAGTTTGAAACCTTCGTCAGACTTATAAATTTGGTACAAGTCTTGGTATTAAAGAATCTCTATGAGAAGCAACCAACATCGCTGCCGTTTGGTCAGATTTTGTTGGTTTGAAGTTGTGCTATGGTAACACAACATATGAAGGCTGCCATACACCTTACTTTTGCCATAGGTCAAGCTTTTGTTGTCAAAGAAAAGTGAAACATTATATTCTGATATCTGCTGAAAGATCGCACCATTCAATAGGAAACTGACTTTATATGAAAGAGATTGTTTACAATCTATTGATGGCAGGTTATTTATGTTTTCTCTTGTTTTTAGGTTTACTTCACGGAGAGTCTTGAAATCTTGAAAAGTCCATTATGTTTTGTTTTGTATGTCCAATTTATGGGTTGACCAAAGGTTTTTTTTTTAATTTTCAAGCTCACAAAAAGTGAGAGTTTAAGCTTAATCCGGAATGGGACAGCTTGCATGGTTTGAAATTGATACTGAACATGAAATAACATATTGTGTTTATGCATTCTGTACATTTTTGCACTTGTATAGCAATTTGACCATTTTGCATAACCTTTTTGCGATGAGATATGGGAAACAAATTATTAAATTAAATTATTCTCTTCAAAATATTTGAAATTCCTGAAAACAGTTGTTACCAAATGTTATCAGTGTTGGATGTAAGTCTCTCAAAGTTATCACTACAGGTGGACAGAAATTTAACATTAATAATACTTAACTGTATACAAGTCATATAACCCAACCGCCACCCCCCCCCCACCCCCCACCACAAAAAAAAATAATAAATAAGTAAGAGTTTTTAAATAAATAATTAGGATTGTAGGTTTTAAGTACTTGGACATCCTCAAAGGACCATTTCTTTTATTACACCATCTTTTTCAAAGAGTTGTTTCGTAAAACTGCTTATTTCTTGCCATACTGTTCAACCTTAGAAATATTATCAGCATTCATGTTAGAGTAACATTGTATTTTGAAACTGTGAATACAAATTTGTATAATTTCCAATGTTTTTACCCTTTTTATTGTCTTCACAATAGGTTTTCCCATCTCACTTTTTATATACTTTTTGTCCTTCACTTTCTTTGTCCAAAATTCTCATTCAAATGTGCAGCTTTCCATTGTGTTCTTTTGTGTTTTTCATTTTAACATGACAGTAGTTTTGAAACAATAGAATTCAGTACTATTTTCTTTTTATATTGCCTTTTAGTATTTTGTAGAAATTAGCAAAAAAAATTTGCTTTGCCAGAAAAATAATTGCAGCTAACAAGTCTGTTTTGTTTTGTTTTGTAAGGATTAGTTCAAATGTTTTGCAAATAAAAACAACCAAAAACGATTATAAAAGAACAATAGAACTGTTTATGTTGGTTTTTTGTTCGTTTCTAGTGTCCTAAGAATGTGGACAAAAGTTGTAAAATTCTATCATTTTTGTGATTCCAGACTAGATTTGCCTTGAAATTGTAAATAACAGTAAACAGTGGCACTTTGGACCACTGCGAGAGTTGGAACGCCCTTTGTTTTTGGGCTTTCATCAGCAGGATTACATGTAAAGGATCTTTTTGTGTTTATTTATCAATTCTCTACTGCTAAATTAATTTGTGTAATAGCAAAGCATATTGTCTGAAATGTCTAGAAGAAGTCTTACATGTTAAGAGCTGTGCACAGTGGTGGATAATAATCTATAAGTAAAATTATTGCTATATAAAGCCTAATCTTTGGACAAAGAACTATATATAAGTATATGTATATCTATATTAAATATAGACATGTCTGGCATGTGTTGGAAAGTAAGATATATCCAAAAGAGAAAAAGGAAAAAAAGTGATACTTTCATTTCCAATAAAGTTGGAAATGAAAGTATCATTTTTTTTTTTTCTCTTTT
>JAIPMN010024749.1:0-12864 GCA_020650975.1 Apostichopus californicus
CGTTTGCGTATCATATAGTACACTCAAACACCTTCAAGTGTCAGAAACTAACTACTAGAGTTAAAATAACTAGCGCAATAACTTACAACAACACTATTAATTGAAGCAAAAACAACACCAAAAGTGTATTTTTAAACACAGACACAACTAAAAAACAACTGAATTTGACTGCATCACACAGTAACGATATTACCCACTAGACAAGGAAGAATGAACAATAGGAAACTATTGTTTATCCCTGACGTAATTAACAGCCTACAGACATTTTGGCAGCCTATACATATGATATCATTAAGGACTAAAAATAATTCATGTTCCCGAGCTTATTTTTAGATTCCCTTCGTTTAGTATGATTTGTTTTTAATTAATCCAATAATTGTAGAAATTTAAGTCGGATTTTGATTTACTACATACCAAAATGGTATGATTAGTGGGATGTTCCATTATTGTTTATGATTCAATGCAGTCACTTCAGATTTTTCAATGCCATGTTTTTTATATGACTCTTTTTGGCAATTTCTCTTTAATTCTGGTACCTACCTATCAAGGGGAACACTGGAAACTCTTATTATACTTTATTTATATAAGGTGAAACTTTTTTGATAAATGTTATAACATTTCATACCAGGTCTGACGCTAGGTGGAATCACAGTTTCCTTTCACCCTCACAGAGCAACCATTTGTATCGTATGGTATCTCAACATAGAACCAGCCTTCTATGTAAATCAACTGTTTTCACAAATTCACACATATTTGGCAACTGAGCTGATCAGTCTGTTTGGACATTGTTCAATCGAAACGTTTCCTGCACTAACATTTACCATCCAAAGAAAACGTCTGACCAAATGTGTTTTTAAAGGACAAACAGGCAAGTGACTTGACATTGGCCAGTTATTATCTGCCACAGAATTAATGGGTTTCTTGCAACCCCTTAGTCTGACCTACATACTTTCTATCTTGGCAAAGGTAACTGTACAAAACACTACGAGGTTCAAATGCGACGGTGGGTATAAACGAATGAATACACAGACACGTTTTTGTTGGTCGAGATCCACCATGTAACTGTATCCTGTAGTTACTATTATCTCAGAGTTACAATACAACGGATTGTTTATTAATTAGCGTAGTATGTAGAACTTTCTATTACGTAATTAGTTTGGCACAATCCTTAAAGGTACAGTATGTTCTTGAATATATAACACATACCAAGTTTGACATTCAAGCAAGCTTTACTTACTGGGTTGCGCTTACACCATACTTAAACATTGAATTATCATGTCATTGATATGATATTATCCAACAATAAAAACCAGTTTCTGTTCGTACTGCAGTAAATTTACATACCACTATACAGTTCATCCATTCATGATTTAAGAGTATAATCAAACATGTTTACAGCCAAATTAAGACTTCACACGCTCAGACACATGCATTATCACATATAGTTCATATGCCCAAGGCAAGAAATGAAATGTGTTCATGGCCAAAGATATATACTGAAGACCCAAACCAGACACTTCAACAACTGATGTAAGCTAGAGAGAGAGGAATAAAATTTTAATTTCACTCATATTAAATTAAATTTTACATTACTGATATTTCAACAATGAGGATCAAAATATTGTTCCAGGGTCTTCAGCCAGTGCATGCTGGGTTAGTCCAGTTATTGCACAAGCCTAAGATCAGCACTCCTCGTTCAGTTAGGAAGTTTAATCCAGACAAACTAATAACGATGCATCCTTGGTTAATTTGTGCAGCAATGATTATTTGTAGCTTAATATAAAGTAAGCAATTACGATAAAGCTAAAGCACCTCGTGTGACCCACAGCAGGCTTACCAGGAATACTCTCGGAAAACTCTTGGAAAAACTGAACACATAAGAGACATTTGCCATTGCAAGGTGTGGAGAAAAAAACCATATGTGAATGGATAGAAAGTGGTAGATCTGTTGAGGTTATGAAGTATACTGCAAACCCTGGCTGTTTTACAATGCCTTCATCAAGCATTATAATTTTGGATGAGTACCTTAAACGGTTCAGCCAAGGGAAAAATTACAAGGTACACAGTTTATATGAACTGGCGTAAACGTCAAAGTTAGACACTGCACTGGAATTTACAAATAAGCGTAGAATGCTCAATTAACAAGTAGGATGCCACTTAGGCCTATTTGTTCAATTTGGAGTGAGGGTAAAGGAAGGAGAGAGTTTCTTCTATCACTGAAGGTCATCAATGAAGCCCATGACATATATTAAAGGGAATATTTGGTACGTTATCAGTACTTCGGACGAACTATTGTTATTCATCTCTCCGTCCTCGTATAACCTAATAAGAAAAAATAATTGTATAAGTTAAAGGCCTGAAATTCCTATTATAAGGTGGTAAATTTCCTTCTTATGCAAGTAGTAGATAAGAAGTTTTTTGTCTGTGTCTCTTAGAAAAAATAAGGTCTTATTTTACCACAGAGTACACATTGTGAGTTCTATTCTCCTGTAGGCTACAGTACAAGTGTAAAATGATTGTAAGAAATCTCGTAACCAAATTGTCTATGAGTGAGTTAATAAATTTAGGGGTTTTGTTGGATATATTACAATATCATAGCCACTTTCCTTGAGAAATAAGAGTCTTTCAAATTGTATGAAGTTTCTTCACGGAGGGATCCAACAGATGACTTCTTTATATATATACATTGCCTAATTGTTATCAATTCCTCTAAAACATCTAAACGTTTGCCTAAGTGTTATCAGTTATTCTGTAACATATTGTAGCGTCACATCCCTGTCTTGTTGGGCAGTCTTTAAAACGGTGATTGGCGAAAAGTCTCGACAAAAAGATGACAATGGAGAAGCTGTTAAAGCGCCCGTGGCACAGTGGTACCGTTTATTCTGACCTTTTTCATCCTACAAGGTTCATAAAATGTTATTCTTACAGTGAACGGCTCTTACATTTATCCTTGCATTATACTTGCAGTACGTTACTGTTAGCGCAATTACTCAACGCGGCGTCTAAACGCAGCGTACAACACGTCGCGAAACGCAACGCGCAATGCAGCGTCCAACGCGGTACCACACGCAGCGTATAACGCAACGTACAACGCGGCGCCAAACGCAGCGCAGAACGCAGCGTATAACGCGGCGCTAAACGCAACGCAGAACGCAAAGTCAAACGCCGCGCCAAACGTAGTGCCAACGCAGCGTCCAACGCGGCGCCACACGCAGTGTATAACACAACGTATAACGCGGCTCTTAATGCAACGCCAAACGCAGAATCCAAATATGAAATCAGATTCAAAGCAACAGAGTTAACGGTGTCTGCAATGCCGTTAACCGATAAATACACTAAGTAATAATCGATGGACTAAACGGCAGTAATGTATCTTTCTGATAGCTGACCTAAGCTAATTCACTGATGTTGCTTATTACGGACTAACTGAAATGTATCCATTTACAGCAGAACAGATCTTTACTAAAGTACATATAATATGAGCAAAACCCTTCATAAACAAAGCATATGTGGCTAGACGGTATCTTCAACTAATGTGTGAAATAACGTAAACATTTAAAGACATATTCCTATTAAGTTGAATCAAATGTTTCAATCGATGATGATAGTTCAAGTTGTCTATCCTTTAATCACTATCACACATGTACTGTATATGAAGGTTGAGTGATGAAGGAGTATTTCAAGTTCAATTGTCCATAACATATGAATAAGTTGCAATAAGATACTGCAGCACAGTTTACAGGTAGTTCCTTTTAGATATTGTCCTTTGGTCGGTATTTCTCTATTCAAGTACTTTGTAATAAATATGCTTGGAGATGAAAGTAGCTCAATAAGCTAGCACAATAACAAACTTTGAATAAGATGCTTTTGCAAACGCCAATGTGATTGATGTTTAGGTAGGTTTTCCGTGACTTTCTGTTATGATTAACAATGTAGAAAATGTTTCTATTGACTGTACTTATGCTCCTTGTATTTGTATTGTTCGTTTTCCTCTTCATATGTTTTGACCACCATGAATATATCCTAAAAGTCCTAAATCTCCGACGTTAACACTTCAACTAGTTTAGCATATACGTCATTAAATATTGCAATCCAAATGTACCTTTTATAAGGTAAGTTGGCCTTACCCGATCAAGAAAAATTTCTACTGGAAAGCTAAGGGAATGAGCAAAGTAATATCGTGTGACCTATAAGTAGAATTATAAACATAGTCATGAGATACAGCTAAATCTTACTATCAATCAAACCGTTCAGCTATGCTCAGAAGTTTTACAATGAAACAGAACTAAGCTTATACGTTTGTCAAAGAAAGAAACAGAACACTTCTTGGACTGATAGATTCCTTACGTTATATATTTTTGAAAATGTTCTTAGTTTCTGTGCTTTACAAGGAAAAGTTGTCAAATTGTGGGGAAAATGACAAACATGTTTATGAGAATTTGAGAAGTTAAAAATCAACATGGTACAGCTCAATTCTCTTAGGTCTAGAAATGACTTATGACTGTTATTACTGTAAGTTCGGGAACAGCAAAAGATGTTGTTGCTAGGCAACGTATACAACTCACTAAGTGCTGAGGTGGGATATCGTTTCACAATAATTTGGTCAAGTTGCTGGTTTTTATTTAATGTTGTTGTACAATAATAACCAACATTTTTATACTAAAAATATTTATACATACACATTTAGTTAGCGGATTTACAGTTAATACATTGCGCATATCGAAGCTTCATTATAAGTAGAAATAATATTGTTATTATGTTGAAGTCATTCCTGTGTGATCGTTACAACTGTACATCAAAATATGATTTATTCTTTCCATAGCAACTTTACTTAGCCGGTAAAATCGGATATGTACATTTAAGGTTCAGTTTCAGATTACTTTCATTTTAAATAAACATCAAACTGAATCATGGATCGATAACTAGATTGATTAACAAGCAACTTTACGACGAAGAGGAAAAAACAAAATAGAAAAGAAATATCATACCATAAAGAAAGAAGCATGCAAGAATTGGGAAAAGTAAACTTACAGATTAACCTAATATTTAACTTTTAAGCTTACAGAAAGTGGAGACACACTCAAAGTGAATTGAGCGACTGCATGCTTGAGTGCAATACGATTACAAGCAGCAGTACATTTTTACAAACTGTTTCCATTTTGTAATAAATAAGGCTAATCTAATATGCGTACCAAATGAACTACGACACGCACACGCGCAGAAGCATTATTCCAAGGACATTTTTATACAAACGTGTTATGATAAAAGAAGGGGCAAGCAAAGTTTGTATAGATTCCAGTAACGCCTGCTATAGTCACGATGTTCCATTCACTTACAATCAGAAGAAGTGCCTGTCCTCTCATTTCAAGCATTTGATAACCTTTCCTTTAAGTCTCATTGTGCCTCATCGATCCGTTCCTCGAAGAAAGCTGAGAGAAACCAGGTAAAATTCAGCTGCCACTAACTGACTAGAAGCGTTTACCATTTTATCCAATGAAAGATAATGTGATGCGCAAATTACATTGAACTTGGTTTATGAGTTAGTGGCGGGAATGATTCATCTTTTCTATAACGAGATGGAGTATGGGCTCCCCATTCCGTGGCAATTTTTGATGCAACATAGTTTCATTCTGACAGTATTATGCCAATATTATGATTGAGAAAAATCACAGGGGTGAAATACACGGAATCAAACAAAGAACTCTGAAAGCATCCAATTTTCCGTTAAATGCCACTCAGAACGTCAAAAGAGTTACTCATTTGCGTAAACATTAGAGGGTGATAGTCTGTTTGAAATAGCTTGCGTACAGAATTCGTACTGCTCCTGTGTAAGAGAGAGAAAGGAAGCTACATAAGATTTGTTATTTGCACAATTGTTACTAACATTTTCATAGCCAATGATACTTCTCCGCCTATGTTTAAACTACACAGCGGTATTCCACCTGATGTTATTAGTAGCAGTGACAGTGTATGTAATCGTAGTAACTATAGCAGGTTAAACAGGGGTGTAGCGTATGCAAATGTAGAGACAGCAACCTTATCAGAGTTAGCAACGTATTAGAAGAAGTCGTGGTGTATTAATCATAATGTTACTAATTGTAGCAGGAATATAACAAGAACACATCAACTTAATAACGGCTACATTCCTTGCCTTGATAGAGTGCATGTGTCTGAGCGTGTGAGGTCTTACTTTTGCTGTAAACATGTTTGATTATACTCTTAAATCATGAATGGATGAACTGTATAGTGGTATATAAATTAACTGCAGTACAAACAGGAACTGTTTTTTATTGTTGGATAATTCAAATATCATCTCAAGGACATGAGAGTACAATAGAAGTAACATGTCGCATCAATAACACCCACTACAGTAGCAGTTGTTACAGCAACAGCACAACAACGACAATGGTAACAGCAACAATAGCAGAAGAAGTATTATTTATCTCTGTATCCTAAGTTAAGAACCTTACCAGTGTGCCAACCATCTCAGGTCTACGCTCTCTTAATTTTCTCACCATCGTGAAGAGGTCAATGACTTTATCTACAATAATCCCCGTGCAACAGTTATACGCGGCTATAAACATTCCACACTGAGAAACGCCATCCCTGGAAATGTCAACAAGATAGCAGGGTTGCTTAGAAACAGGAAAACATCGTAAATGCAGAAATTACCCTCCACAAAAGGATACTAGTCTAATTCATGATAAAATATTACATTAGAAATATGAGTATGAGTATGTTTTAAGTCAATTGTTAATACATTCGATATACTGTCCAAATTGTCAACAGCTCGAAGAGAGGAAGATATAATTTACTGGATAACAAATAATGAAGCTTTGAATTGGTGTTTCTTAAGGGAGTGGAGAGGACGCTTACCTCTCTCCTTAGAGTTTGATGTATAGTGCTATCTATGAATAACTCATAGAAGTTGCCCAGTTTCCACGTAGCTGACTCATTTGCCATCGTAAACCAATATATTTGCCATTTAAACTTGGCTATCTTTTTTTCATGGAGATTATGGAAAATCATTAATTTGAGTACCCTATTGGCATTGCAAAATTTTGCATATAGAGGGGAAGGAAGTAGGGGTGGGGGGTTGTGAGTTTAGTTTGGTTAATGTAATTACTACTTAGTCCATTACCGATAGAATAATTAAGAAGAACAATTGACTTACAAACACTGAACAACAATTCGTCTGTTTTCGTTTTTTCGTTGTACAGCTTGGGTTTTTGCAAGAAGTGAGACAAAACTGGAAATACTTGGCGAACTTAGGCTAATGTTCGTTACCATTCGCAGCTACAGATGAAAAACAGATATTTTCAATGCAAAAAAAAAAAATTGCAATGGGGAAGTATTATACGCTGAATATATGTGTAAAATTATGTAATGAAATTGCTATGATTTCACTTAGAACTGGTTATTAAATTCTTTTCAAGTGATAGAATTACCAACTGGTGATTAACAAACGTTTCAACTTGAACAACGAACTATCGATATTCTATTCATAAGCTCTTTGCTATGTACAAAATTAAAATCGATGCATGTTTATAATTACCCCATCTTTATTTTGGTATGTACAATGATCCATGGAAATACAGACTTCCCTAGTAGTTATGTCGTCTTCTTGCGTTAGGTCCACAACCCTAACAGAGAAAGGACCATACTGATACGTTCCTTCTGACGGTAGGTAACTAAGGCATGTCTGAATCAAGAAATTAAAACACGTTTCAGAATTCTGGTGTACTGTTGTTTTAGTTTTGTTTTCGCTTAATGAAAAGAAATATCACGACATTAGTTTCATAACAATATTGGCATAATAAATTGCAGCTTCGCTAAGAAAGATGGTGTATAGTACCGTCATTCAAATTTAAACACAATTTCTGTATCTCTACATGCATTGTCAATAAACTCCTATCAATGAATAATGTATGAACCAATTATGAAAATGATTACTTTATGTTGGACAAGAAAGAACGATTATTGACTTCAAGTTTTCGTATATACTATAGTTAACTTTAGTCATGGGAAAATCAGTAATTGTATTGCTTCCAAGAGTCTAGAGTGTAGAGACTCAAATACGGTCTACTTTAAAATCTGATATAATTTTTTTGCGGTTTACATTCCAGAAGCTATTGAGTAAATAAATGTACGTCTCGTTACTTGCTATTGTTTGTAATATAAAGTTCAAATAATAGTTGTTCCCCTAATGTTGCTTTCTTACCTGGTCTGCTTCGAAGGTAACTATAGTGGCAACTTCGTAATCGATAACCATTCTCCAGAAATCCACAATTGTGTTAGGCAGAGGCAATTGAGTAGAAATGAATAAATCTTTCTTCGAGTAACCCTACCGAGAAAATAAAGTATATGTGAGTTATGTCAGTATGAGCAAGAAATTAAATATTAATAAGTATGATTTAGAAAAGTCTCCGATAATCTAGAAGCCATATAAATGTTCTAGCTTACTGAATTTGTTTGGATGGTATAGGCTATAGTGTAATCAACGTTTAGTGATATGTATGATATAAGACACATCGACTATACATTCTGTGAAACCTCTGTACCTCATTTTACAATGCTGTACCGAGATACTACATTGTACGAAAATACGCCACTTTTTACAGCTCCACACAGTTAATTGTATGTAATGTATTCGACTCCTAATTGACACAATGTAGATAAAAATTGAGTATCTCTCTTTTACCCAATAATCTGAGTTTGCTTTTCTGCTGTCATTAATACTAAGACTCAAATATGCTTTCGCGACACCCGTTTTACAACCGTTTTACAACACTAGTTACTTACTAATTACTACGTAAATTGGATTGAATGCATTTCTTTTTGAGAAGTATACGCTGATTAGTTTCTTTAGTATAGTATTAAAAATTAAATGGTGAACGAGTAGAAACGTCACATATTTTCACACCCTTCTTATTTAAGATAATTGAGGGAAACAATGAATAAGACTTTTACCTCACTTCAAAAAAATTGTGTGAATAAATTATCTATCATGCAATCATTATGGACTACATTAACAATTATGTTTTAGGGTAATAGATAATTTCATTTCCTGGATTAGAATAAAATTAACAGATTAAAGCAAATACTGCACAATATGTAGTTTGTAGGTTTGGCGGTTACGTCTGTTTAACTATAATTATGATGATGATGATGATGTTCTTACGTCACAGAATGATGCATTGATGTAGTCCGTGGCTGTTTTGTCCTCAACGAATGTCATCAAACTCGGTCTGAACTTATTTCCTTTTTTAAGAGAAGACATGAACGAAAAGTAGAAAGAAATTGGAAAGTGGAAGTTATACCAATAATTATCAAATTCAATTACAAATCTATGTAAACATAGTATTTTGGTTAGCAGTGTTGAATAACTGAAGTCCAACCCATCCTTTATAATTTCAGAAATACAATAAATTTTAGGCTCATGCAATATCAGTTTCTACTTCTTGATAAAGTTATTGGCAAAAAATTTATTTTAAAGAACGTTTCAAGCGTTATTGCTATAACATATCCGTGTTTGACATAAAACTACACACCTGAATTACTTTTTCGATAGTCAAATGATTTTAGTATGTGTTTTAAGGAAACTGCATTAGGGGCAGTTTAAAGCCATACAAAATATGCCACAAAAGAACACAATCAGATTTCTTCGTCTAAATAGACAATTTTTATCATTCATTATGTTGAGGTTTTGCACTTAATCAAAGTAGTGCCTGTCATCAACATTTGTATTGTTTATGGAACCATAATAACTCTCTAAAGTGCCTGTGAACGAAGTATAGCGTTCTATGCTCTCCTTGCCTTGGTTGTCAATTATTATTTTGTTTATTGAATGATATCAGGTTTGTATGAACATAAAATGATTACTGAAATTCTATAAAGACAGAACTCACTATAAAAAAGAATATTGATTTTCAGGATCTACAGACTTACGTGGTATAATGGCGGGATATCTGTTTTTGACAATATTTTCTGATAGTGATCCAACTTGATTTTCACTGTCCTCAGAAAATGGATTTACGAATGAGAGCATCTATATTGCAAAATCAAACAAATGATATGAAAAGTAAAAAACCTACATACAAATGATATGAAATATGTAAATCCTTTATATTTTGATATAATGTGTCTTATCTTTTGTTTGGTCTGTAACTTTTAAGTTGCCCATGCATGTTGCACTTTATTTTACCAAGTTACTCATGTCAACGCAGCTTTAGTTGAATTTAGGTATATACGGTGTAATCTTTCTGACGAGATAACGAGCTATATTACATCCATACAACCCAGCAAAACATTCATCTTTACAATGTAATCAAGGTTAGAAACTAAGGACTGAAACTCCTACATTAAATTGTCGTTGTAGACCTGTCGGCTTGTGTAAACTGGTGACAGCTTTCCATTTCTTCAAATTCACGTGAAAGTCGTCGATGGGCGTGCTTGGTTTGCCAACATATGAATATATTAAAAGTGACTCGAATATGAATTTGTATTGCTCCTACAGACAGGGGAAGAAGAAAAGTCTTAATTTGATTAAGATAGTAGTTCACGAGTGGATCAGTATTATTCCACGAATCGCAACGAAAGCAACTTGTTGTCTTTTATGAATAAGACAAAAACAATTGACATATATCACACTGATTAGTACAATATTTAAGTAAAATGACTGGATTTGTTGGAATTACACATATCCTCATTTCTCACTGTAATCGTAATAGCACATACTACCGATTTAGAGCACGATCCAGTTTTTACTTTGGTACAAAACTTAAAGATTTACATTATTAACTGTGTTCTCTGTTTGTTTCGGGTGCATTCTGATAAGTACAATATTTAAGTTAAATGACTGGAGGGATTAACTGGTATGGCTTTTATCAAGACAGAGTTTTCTATGCTAACTATCGTTGTTTGCTTTTATAAATTAGACCTTAACGAAACTTACGACAACTTGAACCATCAACGGCCTCTGTTTTCTCATGTTGTTAACAAAATTAAAAACATCAATTGCTTTCTCTTGCTTCATCATCTTCCTCAACGACGCTAAAGCAATGACCGTTCCAGTCCGTCCGCAACCAGCACTGCATTGAACATTAAGAATAATGGAAGTACATATACGCACATATTTATACGTTAGTAACATATTTTTTTCATAGATGATGGCGTCTTTATAACATGCATCGTATTATCCAAGTTAATTTCATGCTTATTATAGACATTTAATAAAAGTACCATTGAATACCTTTTGCGAGTTAATATTCCAAAGTAATAATTGAAAATTAAAGCAATATTGATTGATGTAAGAGATGACACAGATGATATCACATTTTATAATCACAGTTACGATCACGTATGTAACTATGTACATTAATACTGATGTAAATCACAATAATAATACTTATCAAATGTTTGTACAATGTAATAAGGTATAGAATACTGCATGAATCCTATCGTAGTGAGAAGGATGATACCGATGATGCTGTCTCACGGAAGCAAAGTCAGTGTATCACGTTCCTTTCAGTTTGAAAATTGGTGTATACAGTTAAGTTTATTTTTTATTGAAGTTGCATAACCTTGACAAAGGCTTTAGATGTACAAGATATGATATATATGTTACATGGTGATACATGAGGTTAACTCTATCACAGTAGTTTGACACTGTGTAACCATCATTATGCTCCTTCAAATTGCTAAACACATTCATTACTCCGTCCTGTACATGTATCAAGTTGCCAAATTCGTGATTGAATCAATGTTGTGTTCTGGTTAATAATCTTGCTAATGCTATCGAGCATTATTCTTAAACAAGGATTGCAATTGACCAACCTAAGATAGCATGATAAAGCTAATGAACAAATATTCAGCCAATATCATTATCAAATATTATTACATAGTTTACATAAAACATATCTAATTTTCCTCTTTTGCCTCGTTAGTTGTGAACTTCATAGAGGGAAACGTTATTGGGTTTTTAACCAACGCATGATACTTTGCGATGTATCAACTCTGTTAATAATGGGTGTAAATGTATCGTAGGTATACAGTAAAGAGAATTACACAACAAACCTGCAGTGTACAACTATCGGTGGAGATTTCTCATCCTCATCTTTTTCGAACTCATCTATGATATTCCACAAGATATCAGCGCTCCGAGGAACCTTCATATCCGGCCAGCCAAAGTAGTGATATTGCGTCACCTCGTGTATGCTCGGACCCTACAGTCAACCAGTTTGTGTAACAAGAAATAAAGCACTCTTTCAGTAAAATGTATATGTAAAATCCTTGGTAATTCTCAGTAATTTGTATAATCCCCTATGCAATGTTAAAATTGCTAATTACATCAAAGTAATGTTGCACCCGCCGGATAAATTAAACGCAACATCTAGATCACCAGTGTTGGAAATAAACTTAAAATAATAGAATTTATCTCGCTTAGATGAAACCTATCTTTGATCAGCCAATCGGACAGGAATTCATGAACCTGTCTTTTTTCTTAGATATAGTGAAACTCGTGAAGGTATAAACGAAGATGTGAAGTGAGGAAGGATACGGGAGATTAGTGGCACATGTCTTTGTATGCCATCAGAGATGCAGATTGGTTCTTTACGGTCGACTGTTTTGTAAGGAAACCAAGAAGCACGATCTGCCATTGACGTGAAAACTTGAAAATGAATTACTCTAAACTGCCAATGTGAGACCACATGGATAATCAACTTGAGGACTTTTAACAACATGCCAGCAATTATAATAAACGGTTACTTTGGACACATTAATCTCATTTACTATAAATTCTTCACTTAATTCATGTTAGCCAAGAAAAACAATAACAAAAATTGTACCAGTTGAAGTTTAAAA
>JAIPMN010024750.1:675-13453 GCA_020650975.1 Apostichopus californicus
AAAAAGAGGGGGACACCCCTCCCCTTAGACCCCTCCCCCATTTCAGTCACCACTTCCAGATCCGTCGGCAAATAAAATTCTCCACACCCCCCCAACAAAAACCCCTTCGCTACGCCCCTGTCGAGAGAGCTCTCAATCGTTCATCTTTTAGCATTATGGAACCGAAATGATGTGGAAGTGCACAGTTTATGAGGGCATTTCTAAAATGAGATGTCTCGGATATTTTCAAGGTCATTTGAGGTCTAATAGAATAATGTTCTTAAAATTTACAATAAAGTATCTTTTCTCTCTCGTTTGTTTTTATCAATGTTACCCAAAGTGATTCAAATGGATGTTGTGACACCGTCAAGAGATAGTTTAGGAAATTCCCTCGGACTATAGATTGTTTAATCACTTTTAGGAACACTTTTTTTCATGCTGTATAAAATTCTAACTGGATACTGGAAATGTATAAGACATACGGTAATTAATCAAACCCGGGGCTGGACGTTTTGTCTCTGGATTCCTGTTGAGTGGCCTGTATATTACTGAGAATTTTAGGTTAGTGTATAGGTAAATACACCTACCCTGGTTTACCAAATGCGAGCTCAGCCAATTTTGCCTACTTAGTTTTACACACTTGTTTGTCCCCTTGGTAAGCCAGGAATGTAAATAATCCAACAGGTTATATACTACAAAACTACTTGGTTACGCAATGGTATTGCTCTGGGCTTCAGACTTGTTCCGAATATGTAGTACCAAAAAAACAACACAATATCACAAAAGTACGAAACGATTAGAGTACAATTTTGCAAAATGCTCTTCTAAATTTGATTCAAGTTCAACTCGATCGGATTCTGCTATCGTTAACAAAGCGTCACTAGTAAAATTTGAAACAAAAATTTAAGTTCTACTGCAAGCGGTCCCACGACGGCATGATACGGGGTTTCTTTAGCAAAGGAAAAAATTATGTCAGATACCTACGCATAGCTTGAAGCATAGGCGTAGGAGCCTAATTTGATTTGTGGGGGGGGGGGGGCTGTAACGACTTGGCTGAAAAAATATAACCAAAATTTTTCATCTTAATGTGCATATCACATAGGCATTCATCGGTTATTAGATCACATGCCAATAACATCAGGCACGTACATAGCCAAGGGGGGGGGGGGGCGAAGGGGGAAGCCGCCCCCCCCTTGAGCATATTTTTAATTTTTTTTTAATGTTTTTATGACGTCGCTAGTAATTTCAAAAGAGAAAATGCTAAGATGCAACTTACAAGGCCTGGGAAGTGCCATTTCCAGCGATCTGGGAGGCATTTTCAGCCAAAATTTTCTTGTACGCTTCGCGCCAACTCATGGTGGCGCTACGCTTAGATAGTTTGCAATGCCGTAAACACGGCTCTGATAGTTTGCCTATACTTTCGCACCTCCCTTGGCAAATTCCTCGCTACGCGCCTGAATAACATACAATAAATTTCCGTGTTATTACCCTTCCATGTTTGTTAGAATTATTGGGGAAGACGTTACAATAATAATGATAATAATAATATAAATTTAACCATTGAAAAACACATTGCAAATTATTCTTCTTACGATAGGTGCCCGAAAAATTCTCAGCATATTGCCCGAATTTTCAAAACAAAATTGGTTTGGGGGCTGCAGCCCCCTCCCCCCCCCCCCGCCTCCTACGCCTATGGCTTAAAGTTCCTTTTTCTCGGCCTTTTGGTTAATACCATACACACTTGACGATGATCACACAGTCACAGTCTTGATGCAAGGGGACTGGCTTAAGAAAGGATGTCGGTTCGTTGTTTAGGGTCTATCTTGGGGTGAGGGGTTCATCACAAATACCATTCACCCGACCGACTAACAAACCAATACTTAAATATTGATCAATATTTAAACATTGATCTAAAACGAATGGTTTGACCACATCAGCATTTAGCTGGTTTCTCAATTTGATTTTCTCAAGATACATCAGTAAGATTTTCAAAAATTGTTCCTGCCAGTTGGACACAATCATTACCTGTTTGAACCTTGATATCATTCACATTAGGTGCTTTACGGGCCATAGAACGAGTTGTTACACAAGCTGGAAAATTACCAGGGTATTCTGTCGACAACCCTATTGTTTCCTCAGTGGACTGATGTTGGGTAAATACATGGGGGAATTGTGCAGACGGCCACCAGAAATATCATTGCCCAGGAGAAAGTCTATACCGGCACCACTCTACTGCTCATATCTCGACTAGGCATGATAATAGTTCTATACAAAAGTGTCACAGTGTCAAAACTGTGATATAAAAATGACACAGATAAAAAAATGGCTGGATGCAGAAAAAACATCTGTTCAAAAAATTACCTCATGAGCATTGAAATACTTTCGGAAGGCAGTTGATCAATTTGTATTTACAGAAACAGACTGGAGATGGGAGACTGAATAAAATAACTAATAATAAAATTAACATACTGTAGCTCCCAGACACTGTCTTTATCTCTGAACTGGACGGAAACACTTTGCTTTTCAAATGGATACAATATCTCAAGGTTTTTGTGCTTCTTTATTACCTTCTTCAACCCTTTAAAGGGTTAGTCCAGGTGAAAATTTATTTTCGACTGACGAAAGAGAACCTAATTCTAAGCATCCTGGTGAGATTCGTATTCAAAGGTAACGGTAATTTGACATATTTTTGTACCCAAAGTGAACTTGCAGTAAACAGGTGTGATGTCAGGAAAGCACATTGACAAATTTTTTTTTATATTTTTCTTCTAAACTTGCATCTAATTTCCCACTTCAAAGCTGGAATGTATCTCAAAACGAACACACCTCAGTCATTGGTGTATTGCTAACTTCAAATACCCTTACATGCAGTTGGAACCCCGGTCCAATCCTATACAGTCCAATACAGAGAAAAATAAAGGAAAACAAATTATTTTTCTCTTTCAGTATTCAAAATTAAACACTCCTGGAATATCCTTTTTACTATGGGCTTTCTGTGTTGTCATCTGCACAGTAAAATGGGCATTGCCCAAAACCTTAATGATCCCTATGAATGGGTTTAACAATATTACCGTTAATATAACTGATATTCATGAAATAATGACATAATCATCATCTTATGACTATTGTTATCACATATCCTTCAAAACCCCAAAACCCAAAAATATCTTAATATTGCTTTTAAAGTCTAAAGGAATCAAATTCAAACAAAAGAACATTCGCATGCCCAAATGGGAGGGTTTGCAAGAAAACTAAATGCCTTGTTCACATTTGAGAATGAAAGGGGTATCAGGATCTTGATGCCCCTCAGAGAGGTTAAATAAGGCTGACCCTGGATGTGCCATTTCACATTTAGATAGGTGGTAGATCAGAGTCAAATGAAAGAACATTTTGCTAGTGCCAAAAGGACAGGAAGACTTTTTTTCCAAATCAACGAACTACGTTGCAATAATTAACCCATCTTTAGGTCTGTCTTTGAGCGGAAAGAATTGAAGGGCAAATAACCAGAGATCTCCGGTTGCATGATGCCCTGAGCATTCACACTGCAATCTTCATCGCTGTAAGAAGGTTTCTATGAGTGGACGGTCTGATCTTGAGTATGAGAGCACAAAAACAAATGTTGACTGTCCTTGTGGTGTCAGATCCCCCTTGTGTCCGCAAAGGCAAACAATGCTTAATGATAACTGTCGACGATATTTAGGGATGACCCATTTCAATATAAAGTTATAGATCACAGTTTGCAGACAGGATAGAACTCCCATTTCCTTAAAGGAATCTGTCTCTCAACGGTTTTAAGGATAGGCTGGCAGATTAAATCGTTGTAGCATCCATTTACCATTGGTGCATCTGACTTCATTTCAGAGAGAGAGAGAGACATGACTATTGGAACTCATGTCACAGCTGTGTTCTTGACCCTGGGTCTTACTTTTCTCTTTACACCTTGTTTGCGCTTCTTCATCTTCTTCTTCGTCTTTCTGGAAGCAGCAGTCTCCCTTGCTCTAGCTGCAGCTTTGGCCTCCATTTCTTCCTGTATAGCCATTCGCTCATTCGCCTGCTCTGTTTGATAGAGTGATACAGTTCAATTGCTAAATTATGTATTTTCACATTAATTGTTACGTCAACTTGAACTACAGATGCTTCCCCCTTCCCCAAAAGAAAAAAAAAGAAGATTTTAGTAGAGAACCATTCACTAACTGAACCACTTGAAAGAGTTTACCTCACAGCATGAAACTCACTCTTCAGAAATCGTACAAAAATGTTCACGACTTTATTATCAAAGATAGTTACTAAAGTTTAACAAATCTACTTATTTGCAAAGTTGACCATTTTGATAAGCCATTATTGGAATTGAAGGTTCTTTCGTCATAAGGTAATTATAATTTCCAATTCAACAGGCATGGCTGTCAGTTCCTACTTTAAAGTGGATTTCCACTCAATGTGCTCATAAACACATTCTGTAGATATTTCAACCATGACATAAATGAAAGGTTACATTTATTGCCCACCAGAAGTCTCTGTCTTAAATGTACAATTCAAGCTTGAATAAAGTCTCTGAATAAAATCTAATTTTGTTCATCAAACACACAAAATCTCATTTGCAGTGTAGTGTTTCATACCTCCCATCATGCATACTTTAATTTTAATATATAGCAAATGTATTAAAACAAATCTTAACTTACGCAATGCCTTTTCTGCAAGTTTGTATTTTCTGAAAACATTTCCAAGCCAAACTTCTGGTTGGTTCAATAAGCTGTCCCGGTCAGAGAGAAAAAAATACAAATACATCAGCAATTGTGTCACAAAAAAAACCCCAAATTGTATACATTGTTTCTCTTCATTGTTCATATTGAACAATAAAATTGCCAATGTTCCTAAATTTGACCTCTAATCCCTGTTTTAAATTGATAGTACCAGGGGAATTTTTGTTTGCTTTGTTAACTTTTTCTTCAATTCCTCTGTTCATTGTTTTTAACTATACATTTCTGATTTAACTTTTCTTCCAGTTTTTTAGGGATTGAAAATCTTTGATGAGCTTATGAAGGTTTTTCAGTTTTACTTCCCTCTACTTCATCGCTGTTCATATTATATTTCTTATTTACTGCAACTTTTGCTATTTAATGTTGTCCAAAAACAAATCAAATCAAAAGAAAAGAAAAGAAAAGAAACAAAACAAAATTTAATTTTGAATAATGAAAGAAGAATTTATACTACGAGAGTAACGCATCTTCGAGACATTTTGCAAGCAGTTTGTGCAGTCATGTAGTGCTACACACATGGAAGGTATTATATAAGGACCAACATATATTTTGCAACTTCTCAAAAACCTTTCATTATTGATCAGCAATTACATCTGAACATCTAGAAGAAAGCTTAAATGTTTCACAAAAATTTTCATAGCCAGGGATCATGATTAGGCAATAAGTTGTAACAGATGTAATATTATAGTACAAGAAATTTAAAACACTTCAAATATGGAATATCCTGTTTGTCTTTTCAATCAAGAATTTTGTTTTTTTAAGAACAAAATAATGGATGCTTAAATGATGTGTGAGTATGATACCTGGCAGAGGAAGTCTGAGGGAGCTGTGACATGCATTCATCAAAACCTCTCTCTGACGGGCTCATCAGACCTCTAGAAAAAAAAGGAATTTAAGATGAGATTCAGATGAGACCATATCAATTATTTGTCCATAATTATTATATGTCTGAAACAATAAAATTGGTTGGAGTACATTGTGACGTCTCAACTTCCTATCACAGTACGGACATCTGCAGAAAACAATGCACAGGGCGCAAGCAAACTTCGGATATCCGACAACCCATTGAAATTTCATGGAATTCACTGGTTTATAATAATTCAAACCAAATCAACCACTTTTTCCAGTTAAACCATCCAAATGGAACCAGTTTACCTGATTTACAACCAGGCGGAACAAATGTTGATTCTTTATTTTTTTTACAAAACTTTTCAGGGAGGGGTGGGGAAAGGGAAAGGGGCACATGTATCAATGTACTAAGTATCAACATGAGTCTTGAGAATTACCCTTGCTTGCTGGCAACATTACAACTTTTCATCCAGTCTGACTTCAATGCTAATTGAATAATTTTTTAACATAACTTGCCCAGTTGTAAGAAGTACTGTTAGTGAAAATCTGTGACAAATGGGAGAGTTGTAATGTTAACAAATACACACAAATACAAATACACACAAGTCATGGCAGATCATTCATGGAGTACTTGTGGGCTTAAAGAGGCTTCTAAAATTGTAACTGGTAACAAAGCAGAAGGCATCTTCACAGAGTGATCGGAAATAGAAAGGATATGGGAGCCTCTTGGCAACCCATTAACAGGTAGATTTACAATTGGTACATAAATTCATGTACTAGCTGTAAGGCAAAAACATGCAGGAAATGAAAAAAGAATTCCTACACAAATTATTTCCGTCTTTTTCTCGGTCTCAATTTGCCTCTGTCATCTTAGCTCACCACCGCTTTGGCCAGATTCCATTCGAGTACAGAGCAGATACAATATAAAATGTCTTTTTTTCACAATTACTTACCTTTTCAAGTTCTTGAAGGGTACATTCACACCATTCTGTCTTAGCTTCTGTCTCACTGCAAATACTGTTTCTTCTTGGTTACTTTTGGGAAGCTGAAATCAAAGCAAACAAAAACCATGTTTCCCGAATCGCTATCAAGTGAAGTAAAGAGGGAAATCTTTACAAGGAGTTGAGCCTAAAAGTCAATGAAGGCATATTTCATTGGGCCTACTCTATTAGCTATGAGAAAATTGTTTAACATGACAGTAGGCTACTCTCCAGTTATACGTGTAACAAAATTTGACCAAACTTTCAAAAGAATTACTCAGTACGTTTTGATATTTGAAATATTGTTAGCAATATTTAAATATCAACCAATGTGAAGACAAAATAATAAAAAGAATGTTAAACGAAAGTTTGTAAGCGCTGTTGTTGTTGTTATTATAACAATCTATTCCTCCCTGTCCCCTCTTAAAGGGAATAAAAGGGAAAGGATGATGAAAACAAAGTTGAATGCAATATATCGTAGGAGATAAAATGTACTTTAATTATTTGTAATTTAAAAAAAAAATTGTGTTTTTGTAATAGAAATTCCAATACTTTGTAGAAATTTGTAAAAAAAGTAGTATGAAATAAAAACAATGAAACTAACATCAAAGTCACTATCTGAAGAAGAGGATGGATCACTTTCAACCGGAGGTTGCACTCTAGATGGAGAAACTGGTTTGACCTCCTCTACAGAGTAATCTGATAGATAATAAAAAAAAAAGCTGAGAAGGTAAAGGTGATACAACATCATACAACATGATGGCAGTTTTAGGCCTTTGTCATTTCCCAATTGTGTACAATTGGGTGAGGAGAAATTTTCCAACGGCATACACTTGGCAAATCCTTAATTTGGCAGGTAAAAGTTATGTCTATCATGTTTCAATGTTTTGCATTGTTTCAAATTTATGCCCAGATATTGAGGAGAGCTACATAAGAGAAATAGTAGGTATCAGGGATTAAAGAAACTCTCAGTCTTTACAATTTTGATAATTGTGAAAACAATTTTTGGTTCTTTCTGGTATATTGGAGGATAATGCTGATGGCATGTACAGTAGTTGCATAGTACCTACTGTATATATGGCCAAATTTACAGAGGATTCATTAAAGTGTTAATAAAACATAACAATAAAACAACTTACTCTCCTGTATATATTTCTTTGTACTTGTTAAAGTCCCTTCTCTTAGGGCTTTAGCTGCTTCACGATTACGCATAACCTCTGCGGCACTGAACACGAAAATTTGTTTACAAAGAGTGAATAAAAATAGTGAAATGCATGTGTATGTAAATAGAGGTTTCAGTGACATACAATGATGCATTTGTTTTTTTCACCTTCAGATGGGTATGTGGTTACCGTACATCCCAATAAATCAGGATTGCCCTGTTCATGAACTGACAAACTGTCAACTAAATTGTCCGAAATAAAGTCTTTATAAAGTTAAAAAATATCACTGTTCTTTTGATACGTAAGCTAAACGATACACAAGTATACTACACATCACTATATGTGACAGTATCAGAAGCATGATTGAAACACATTCAATGCACAAAAAACAAGATTGATGGATTCATATTAGCTCCACAGTTCAACTTCACCTACACAGTTGCAACAAACCCTTTTTTTCCCTTTCCTTTTTCATTATAGCATCATGTCAACACAATCAACAAAACATAACATCATGTATAAACAAAAAGATCATACACAATTTAGTGTACTGGCAATGGAGGCATAAAAACACCATGCAGACAGTAGGCAGGTACTGTAGCTGAAAACACCATACAATTGAATAATATCCCATCTATAGTTCCACTGTAGCATAGTATTGTCCTTTAGAGCAATTACTCTTGAACTGTTTCACAACAAGATTATAAATATTCACATATGCATTGTAACTGGGTTGCAACAAACACTAACACAAAACCTCAACTTAGCAATTTGGCGATATTTCACCTTAGACCTCTACCCCAGAATGAGATGTCAGACTTTTCAGCCAAAGAACTATATCTAAAGAAAGCTACTTATTTCTCTGGATAATAATTTATGACTCATTTCATATCTTGTGAGGCCTGCAATCAGTCCTGTATCATTTTAATTATTTAAATCTTTCAAATTTTTCTTGCACCTATTTGTAAGGGATGTTAAAAGCTGACAAAAGCAGCCAGAACACTGCAACTATATTGGCTAAATGTTAATGCAAATCGTTAAATTCTTCTTAAAATTTTTTATTGATTTATTGCTCTTTCATTGTGAAGGCCCATTGTATAGTGGTCCAAAATGAAAGGCCAGATGGGTCACTAACAAATTGTTTCTTTAATTTTTCTTCCAAACCATATGTTCTTTGAAACTGACATATGAAAACAATCTTGTCACCCAGATACCTTTCTATATCACTATTAAGAGAGGGCAAAAGCAAACTGAAAATATTAGAGAAATGTTGATAGTGTTTCTATGTCATTTTAAACAACTAACGAGGTAAATATTCTACATAGTAAACTACCATGTTGCAGTCTTGAAAAGTATAAATAATAACAAAGAAACAATCACAAAAGAGCATATGATTTTTATAAAAAAAATAATTAAGGGATATGCTTGTCAAATAAAGTTGAAACCTGTCCATATTTTCTGATATAATTTTACCTTCTCGTCTGAGGTGTTAGAGTCCTGGTACTGTTGCTATGTAGTTTCGTAGTTGGTGACATTCTCTGTTCATCTTTCTGGTTGCGGTACTGTCGAAGAGAATATTACCATCATGAACTTGAAATCACTCATCACCATTACCTGTTTTCATTTGTATTAACTCTGTAGTTGTTGGAGATGTTTTATAGGCAAGATTTTTATACAGTGTAACATAATTCTATGAGCAAGGACGTTCCCAGAAATATGCCCATAGCAGAACAAGTAAACTTTGGGTCTTTCATAGCTGGTTTACCTTCCAAAGAATTCAACAGAAAATCTGTCACAATCATTATCAGTGCCTGTTTTTATCTGCAATCACTCTGAACAGTTTGGGATGTTTATAAGCAAGATTTTTATCCTTTGTAAAAAACAAGATTTTGAGCAAGGACAATGGTAGAAATATATCCATAGTGGTATTTGGGGGGGGGGAAGGGGATATAAAATTTATTTGGGGTTTTTGATAGCTGTTTAACCTTCCAAAGAACTCAACAGATCATCAGGTTAAAATAAACAGAATTAAGCAGTTAATCATCAATATAGCTTGTCATGTTAATACAATAAGGTACCTATATTTAATTTGTTGTGAATCTTAAGCAGTACTGAATTATCTATGGGTCTAAATTCAATAAATAAAAAAAATCAGATTTGATGATATTTTAAACAAATATTATAACAATTTTCATATGGTATGATACAGTTGCAGGAATATCAGAAAATGTTAATATGTAGCTAGGACTCAAGCAAGCCTGTGAAAGGTCATTAAAAGCACTACTATCAAATGGTTGGATTTCTCACTTACCTTAGACAGAGTGGCAGCTGATTTAGGTCTCTGTCTTAAGTTCCTTTCTCTCCTATGAGATGGAGAATTTCTCCTTCTGCCTTCATCTTGCTATAGGAAAAAGAACAATTGCCAAAAGATAACAACAATTGACAATTTAATTCCAACTTTAGTTGAATTGAAACCATAACCAAATTAATTTCTAAGGTGGCATTCAATTTCTTGACTGACAGAACTTAAATAGCGAGTTAATGAGAATAATATGAATAATATTCTGTCAAAAAAGAAAAGAAAAAATAAGACTCTATTTATTGAGTAATGATTTTCACAAATATGGCAGTATGTTTAATAATGTATATGTTGTTCAGTACTATATATTTTTCTAATTCAATTCTCATTTCAAATAATTCAGCAAGTCAGACAAGTTCCAAACTTTCCGATCTGCGTTTGTGTGTAACAATAATAATGTAACAAAAGTGACAAAAATGCTGGAGATATCTTTTGTATGCACTCACTAACATTTCCTTGATGTACAAATCTGGGAACAATTTTAATATTCAATAGTCTTCATAACACAACTGAGAAAATACATATGTTTCTTTAATTTAAAAAAATATTGACACACACACAAACACTGTCATGCAGATGGAATGGTGGGGAGTAAGACAGGGTGGGAGTTGCAAAGGTGTGTGTGTGTGAGGGGGGGGGGGAGGGGTGAAGCGAGGAAAATATAGGCCAAAGTAAGTTTTGAATATAGTAGAACATATTGCTGTAATTTAATGTGGCATTTTAAAGGCACAATAATTAAATGAATTAGCCATTCAATGAAAGACTGACTTAATAACTTATGTCATGTGACTGTAAACAACATTTGGAACACAAGGTTTGCTCAAGCTTTGAATATGATGGAAAAGAAATTCTCTATTGCAGGGAGTGGTGATCATTAAAACTCATTGAGGCCAATTTGTAGCAATGCTGAGCAATTTGGGGAATGCTATGTAGTCATTGTTACCAACAGGGTTTAGTTTTCCTATGTTGCAAAAGAAACTTTTTTCTCAACCCACCTGCTTCACACCCAATTTTGGTTACCCCCGGTATACATGTATTAAACGGGTAGCTAAAGTGAAGTAGCGCTTGTCTTTGTTTCCAAATTTGTTAATATAGTTTCCTTTACTCGTGTTTCATTGCATAGGTTTTCCTACTTTGTTTAAAACCTAAGACTTCCTAGAACACTTCCTTTTCAAAACTATATAGTAATCTTTTTTTCACAATTTAAATCAACTATACCTCTGTATGAAATCTCTGTGGTGGAAGAGAGCAAATAAATGAAATATGTACTACTACCTTCACCATTTCTCCTCTTCTGGGTGATCGGTTTACTTCTTCTCCATCACTACAGGGAATTTCATTCTCTCGATGACTCATGCGGGAATCCGGCCTGGACAGAGGCCTTTCTGAAATCTGAAAGAGAGAATTGAAAGAATTCATCACAAAAATGGAAAGAAAAAGAAATTAGAAATCTCCATGCTAAAAAAGAAACAGGAGAGAAAGAACAAATGGCCGTATTTATGTAATACAAAATGGAAATTCTGATTCCATTTTTATCAGATTTTTTTTTAAAAGATTTAAAGGGATTAAAATCGGGAGAGATAAAACACAAAAAAAAAACAATTAAAAAATTCAATACACCATTTTTCAAACCGAAAGATAGAGAACAAATTATATATTCATATTTTTAAAATTGATAATCCACTTTTGTGAAAACCCGTAAAATAATTTGAAGTCTACTTGTGCACCACATGGTTTGTGTCCCCTGAATTGGACACCACTTACTAGATAAAAACAAAAGGGCAACCATCCCCCTCATATCTCAGAGATGAGTCGACTTACCTTAATCGATTGTATCATCATGGGACGAATAATAGCACTGTGAGTTTGCCTCTGTGATTCTAATTCGTCACTCGGGGCCAGAGCAACCGATGTATTACCAGTCGTAAAATCAGACCTCTCCCCTTTCATGTGGTTCTTTTGCAATCCTAGCTTTGTGCTTCTGTTAGAAGAGAAACCTTTGGAAGCCATTTTATTCTGTTCGGGGAAGTTTTTCAAAACTGAAACGGTTACATTTTCTTTGACGCCATCTGGACTGAATTCCACGGTCTTTGTCGTTAGTTTTGTCTCCAAGTTACTACCGTTTCTCTTGCCAAGATCATTAAAATGCCTGTTGTAGGATGAAGAGGACATTTGGAACGTTCTCTTGCCGTAATCTGCAATGTTGTTATTTGTCTCGGATGGACTGACGGTGGTATCATCTGCCGGTGGTCCATCTTGACCATCTTCTATCATCATTCGTGACATCATCGTTTCCACTTCTCCGCTGTTTGACTTTGAAACCTTCCCTAATGACTTTTCACTTGCTGCCACACTTTCCTCACCATAGTCCAGCTCAACTTTGGAAATTTGTCGACTTTTTCGACTATTTGGTTTGGAAGATCTTGGCCTAGGTGGTTTAGGGGTATGCTTCATATGAAGACCGTGGGATTTCTCATTACATAGGAGGTCTATTTCTTCTCTTGCTTGCCTCATTTCTTTCCTTGCCAAGCCTTCTGTCTGTTCTTGTTCTACTTCATTCAGATCCTGGTCTTGTAATCTTATATCTCTTTGTTCCGAACCGTCACATTCGGAATGGGTATTTTCACAGTTCTCAGAGGGCGTGGGACTTGATTCAACATCCCTGGGTGTAACAGAGACATAGGTGACCCC
>JAIPMN010024756.1:0-12594 GCA_020650975.1 Apostichopus californicus
CACCGTACATGCGTATTTGAGTTTGACTAACTTGTATTCGAGAGTGGTGAACATGAAAATAACTTCTGGAGTGGATTTTATAAAATATAACTAGGCCTAGTCTATATAAAAACAAAATATAAAAAGCATTGTTGTAGGTAAAGAATGAAAATAAATCAGTGAAAGCTGGGGGTAGATGACCATTGTGAAATTTAGACATAAAGATGCCCAACGATACTTAAAAAGCTCACAGACAGGTAAAATATTAGCATAAATTTATAAATAAGCTTAGGTCTTTCATGTTTGTTCTTTTTATTCAAACCTTTCACTACTACAAAGTACCAACATAACCTCTGTAAACTTAAACCACTTTAACTTAGTATAAGACCTAGCATAAGCAGGGAATAATTTATCCAGTAACACACTGCAAAATGCTAACATGTAACATTAAAATTTAATTTGTTAGACCTAGTAACAGTAACACCTAGGCTATTCCAAAATGGGCAACTTGGCATAGCCCAGACTTCAACTTACAAGTACTAAGTTGTAGCCTATCTTTTTTAGGCTATATATTCATTTGTTTCATTTGGAGACCACGTGGGAATGGTAAATGCCACTGGTCTAATGCAAGGTGGCGATTTAGTTGAATGCAAGCATTATATACAGAAATGTCTCCTTGTCGATTGCATTGTGACTCAACTTTTACAAGTAAAATCTGACTCTGACAGAATCTGATCAACCAGACCACAAAGTCACATATATACTTGAAAGATAAAACCAACCTTAGCACAGACTAAAAAAAAGTTTAGAGAGGTTTTTATTATAGTTATCCATTTAGATGAACATGTGTGTTCTCTAAATTTTTATCTTTGCAAAGTTAATGTACTCGTCTATATACCATACTACATTGTAATATTGTTAATTAATGTTATAGGCCACTGTTGACATTTCCCTTTGAATCAAGGTTGGAGATCCCTCGTTTGTTTTCCACAGAGCATTTGAGACTGAGATTCGCACAAACAATAGCGATGACCCTCTCGACCCTTGGTACCGTTACTTCAAATGGACACTGCAGAACTTTCCACAGGGAGGGAAAGGATCTAATCTTTCAACACTTTTGGACAGATTTTTCAAATTTTTCCAGTCTCAAACCAAATATCAAAATGACCTGAGATTGGTGGAAATATGGCTTCAAATGGTATGTGTGTAGCTAACCTTAAGAGCCTGTCTCTTTCATTGCAACTTCTTTTAAGAGATTTTGTCAAGTTTCCAAGTTTGCTCAAACTTGTTTTAATATCTTTTAGCATTAGTTTTAGCCATTCTTTGATTAAGTTTTTTCGGACTGTTCATAAGGTGTACATGCTACAGGGCTGGGAATAAGGCTCTTGATGGCAAGGCCATTTGGCCTCTGTGACTTATGAATTTGGGCAGGGCATCAAGTAGGGCACCAAGCCAAATATTATTTGGCAGTAGGGCACCAAGGCCCAAAAAAGTTATGATGCTAAACAGCCAAAAGCTACATCAGTATTAGCTTAATGTGAATTTATGAGTATGAAGCAGAACACATTACGCATACTATTGGTTTGTTCAATCATGATTTCAACTCTGCTAAAATAATGTTAAAATCACTAAATATGCAAAAACTCATGCATGACTCATAGTTTGATATAACCTGATCTTTATCTTGTGGAAGATTATTTCGTGGACTTTATGATTTGCAGAATGGTTTTATGAATCTACTTGGCATTGCATTCAAGTGAAAGGGCACAGCAGCCAAATTACAGCTAAGGAATTTAGGAACGACAGCCTTTGTGGCCTTCGATGATAGGTGTTTATGTAAGGCACCAAGACCGTCTTTGAAAATACGACAGCCATGGCCTTTGTTTATTTCCAGCCCTGAATTGCTAGTTGTAGGGCCAATATATACTGAAAATTCCAACCTCATCAGCTGAGGGCTGTTCATGTGCATTATTTTTACTGTACTGTTTAATTTTAACCGGCAAATTCACTGCATAATTTAATTTATCATGCATTCATTACTGGTTCTTTCCTGGTTGATTATATGATCTGGTCCTGTTATAATGTACTTCACAACCAACACACATGTTTGAACCAATTGTCCAAAGGGAAATATTTCAGTGCATTCAGAATGGGACACGTCACATACTGTAACTGTGTGTCTTTTCTCCAACAGGCGTCCATGTCAAACCAATCACTAGAATGCTACCAGTTCATGAGAGATCAGGGCATCGGCACCTTGTGTAGTCCCTTCTACGAGAGCTGGGCCTGGGAGATGGAGCAGCTAGGTAACACCAAGAAGGCCGACCTCATCTTCCAAGAGGGCTTGAAGAATAACGCCCAGCCACTTGACAGACTGAGCAGGATGCACAAGTAAGAGCTTATTGTAGTCAGCCCGGATATAATACTTTGTAACCATTGTTAATATTTATCAGAGTATGTAAGTCATTAAAGTCAACATTTATACATAAGTAACAGATCTTGTCGACTTTGTGTGACAGGTCCTACACAATTGCAGCCTTCGGTTGGCACAACTGCAGTAGGAGATTCACTCTGTAGATTTTCTTACCTGTTATCATTAGAACTAGGAAAGAGAGTGACCATAACCATATAAGGCAAATTTGGCCCAGTACTTGCCACCATATGACCTATAGATGTAAAAGTATGGCCTATGTAAAATTTCACCATGTTAACTTTCTCCACCTTTTTCAGGCTAACCACCGGCACACACCCTTCCTATATTTCGGACAAATCACATTACACAGAAGTTCATACATGTATTAATTACTTGTAAGAGAATTCTTACTTTTCTTTATTGTTGTTGTTGCAGGGAATTTCAGTCACGTGTAAGCAGAGCAGCATTCCAGATGGTAATGCAAAACGAAACATCTTCAGCATCAGAACAAGAGCAGAGGACCACTCTAGGAGACCTAAGGGGTACAGGAAAGCACCATAAAGTGGGCACTCAACGTATAGGCGGGGCAAAAGCAAAACCCTTGCAAGGTGATCATGATCTCTTCTTTCTTCTGGAGGGTGGGGATGGGGTGGGGGTGGAATCATGGGATGGGGTGGGGGAATCATGTTGCACTTACTTGAAATGGAGGACATTTACTAGATGAGTGATTTTTCTTCAAACAACTATTTGAGCTTGTAATGTATCAATTTTGCTAGGATTTTCACACACATGATTGCACTGGGAACATCACACTCATATTGAACTAATGCATTGGATACAGAGATGCTTTGGACTTGATTGGTAGTACTTAGAGGTCACAGTTTTAAGTAGTGCACAACCAGCTGTTTTGTATGGGTGGTCTATTTTTAGACAGTTTAACCAGACCTAATTATTATTCAACTTTTTACATTAGGATTGCACTAGATCAAATTAAAGACACACATCTGTTGTTATTTTTTTGTCATCAAATATCTTTTGTTGCAAACACACTTTTCACCATTTGTCTGATAACATGTATGTAAAAGTCAAATCAGAAGTTTTCATAATTGATCGGTTAAGGAACTTCCTTCTAATAGAATTTAACACACAAAGTAGTGACGAATGGATTTAAGTATAGTGACCAAAATCAAGGCAAAAATGTGCTTTCAGACCAACAATTACGACAGGCTCATTCAACGGAGAGAATAATAACACCATTTGTTTTATGTTTTTTTTTTTCCTTAGGATCAAGAGGTGTCTCAAAACCTCTTCCCCTCGGACAGTCTTCCAATAAACCGGTACAGATATTTTGCGACGACGAAAACGATGGAGGTCAGTCATTGCCAGGTTCCAACAGACAGTGGAGCACAGTACCGACAGACGAAGATTTAAGAAAGGAGAACACATCGAGGCCGTCACAGTGGAATAAGCAGAGCGTAAGAAATCACGGTTCTTATTGAGAGCATTTAACCTTGCAAGTCAAACATCAACAGGTGGAAGTCACAATGCTTCCAACCCCACAAAATGTGTGTTGTTCACGTGGTTTGTAGAAATGTGTATGAATGATGGTCTCTCACATATCAAATTGTTTGGTCTTGCCTAGAACCGATTAATCATCGTACTTAACGTGAAAGTGATTCGTTTTTTCTTTTACAGGTGCCTCAGAGAGGAGGAGCAACAGCCATGAGACCGATGAAGCCGGCCTTTGAAATTCACGAGGACCATGAATCTCACCGAAGGTCAGTTTTTTACTTTGCGACATAACTTTGCAATCCAAGTGAGGTACAGCGAATTCATCCTCGCTGTAGCCTGACAAAACTGATTCAAGATGGCAGAAATTATGCACCCAAATGACTTTGTTTCAAAACTTTTGCCATCATTTTGTAATTTTGCTTTGTTGTTCAATATTTGCCATCATTTTGAAATTTATTGTTGTAGGTTTGAACTCGTTATAGAATAGTTAAGATCGCCTTGATCTTTGCATCCTAGCAGGATGTGCTTTGAAGGCAGATCTTTCAGGGGCTGACTCTCTCAGGGGCAGGCTAAATAACTTGTAAATTTGGTTTAAATAGTTTATGTCTAGTTTATTTAAAACGATATCAAATTTTTTTCTTTGGGATCAGTACGCCGCAAAGGCCGATAGAAATCAACAGCCAGGTGCTCAGCGACAGGAAGCAGGAAGCGACCTTCAGGACGCTACCATTTATCCCAGAGGTAAGTCAGGTCTTTGTCTTTCTTTCTAGCATACAAACTAATGCAGATTTAAATATATAAAACTTAATGAATAATAGTAATGGAAAGAGAAACATGTGATGAAGTGAGACTTGCCAGTCTCATGTTTTGGGGACATAACACTTTTTACAGTTATATGAATCCAGTTTAAAATGTAAGCATAATTTGAGCAATGTTGCCAGATGCAAAAAAGAGAGAGTTCAAGGTTCTATAATTGATTACTCTATAAGATGCAATTGATGTGTGTGTGGAATAATAATTACTAAGTAGAGTGCAATTCTACTTCTTTTTTTTCACCTTTATCTTAAGAAATTGATAAAACTGCCTCAACCTGCTGCCAAATATTTTTTCTTACAATTCTGCTAATTTTTTAAATTTTTCTATTGTCTTTTATCTTCTTTCAATATTCATTAAAGCCTTTCAATGAACTCTGTATTTTCATATTTTTTTTTACTCATTCTTGCCAGGAGCCTAGACCCAATACCAAGGTAATGTACTGCAAGCATCTGGTATACGCAGGAACAACGGAAATGTCATTCGAGGAGCTCAGAGCGATCAAGTACAAGCAAAAGAAAGAGAAGCAGAGGATGGAGAGTGAGTAAACTTTACTCTTTTTAATCATTTCCTAGTAAAATTGTTCGTTTTAGCCCCCCTCTTCCCCCCCCTCCCAAAGAAAATACAAGAGGGTGTGTTTATTTTGATTTTTACTTTTGTTTTCCATCTCTGCAGGGGAAAGAGAAGCGATTGCAGCTGAAAGGGCTCTCTTAAATCAGAAATTTGACGAGATGCGGAGGCAGCAGGAGGAATTCATGGCGGAGCAGAAGAGGCAGAGCGAGTTCATCTTAAAACAGCAACAGCAGCAGAGAGAGATGCTCATGGTAGCCCAGAGGTACGTTCTAGCAGGGATGTTGAAATGATAAAGGTTTCATGGTTTATGAATACTACTGCAGGAAAATCAGATATCAGAATCTATGCTTATCAACCTGAGGTCCAAGAAAATATATGTAACTTTTTATTGGGGGGGTGGGAGAATGGGGGACTGAGAGGGCAAAGGAGTCCCGCCACAGGGGGTCCTGGATATATCCACCAAGTTAAATCTAAAAGGGGCTCGTAAAGTTGGTGTTTTCGTATGGCTGTATTCTAGGTTCACACTGAGTTGCTTAAGATTCCTGACATTATTACATCAACAATGAATGATCCTTGAGGATATTTTCTTTTAAATATTATTACATGGGTTGTTTTATGTGAATTTAAGAAGGAATTTAGAGATACAAGTTTATTTTACAGTGACTTGATAGAGAAGGTATCTAAGGCATTTATCTATTTTTTTATTTATTTATTTATTTTTTTTGTCATTCAGAGAAATGTTTCATAAAGCACCACAAGGGAGCGAAGAGAGGCGGACATCGAATGAAAGGTAAGAACAGTTGCATATCCACTAAACGTGGAACCCTTTGTCATTCTCTTCTTTTAATAACACTATATTGTAGTAAAATTTTGTAAGAATATATTCTTATCAACTCTGGAAATGAGATGGTATTATATGTCAAAGGTCATTTAGTAAACCACAAAAAAAAAAATTACCACTTCCTCACCTCCAAATATGACCACATGGCTAATATTTATAACAGCCCAGATGCTTCATGCTTTAGAAGAAGTTTATCAACTTAGCTGGCTCAGGTGATATGGGGATTTTCCCTTTCGTTCCAGCTAAGAAGGCTGGAAAAGGCTAAAAATGGCTGAACATCAACTCTGTCGTAAATTACTGCACGTCAGTGATGCGGCGATGTTCAGACATCGGAATATCCGATATTATCTCCGGAAAAAAACATTCTCGGTAAACATCTTAGGAAAATTAGCAATTGAATTTGTGGATCGCAATATATGACACCAACTTGCATTAATATCGATCGATTACCAATAATGAAACATGTTTCGCGATCTTCATTTTCACTTGCAGTGAAGGGTCAGTCTGTACCCAGCGGCTAACGTTCGACGACGTCACAAATACTGAAACAAGTAAGTTTTTATGATCTCAATTTCTGTTCCTATTTTGTGTATATTTTAATTTTTTTTAGCCCCACATGTCTCAATTCCAGGAAGGTCGATACAGCCTAACAGGTTTGTTTGTGGATCTCTCTTGAGAGGATCTTCTGATCCCTGACGTTGGTTGCTTTGCAAAAATTGCCGAAAATTTTCCATATCTTTAGGTGAATACCACATCCTCGTAGCATATTTTATCGTGAAGAATATGAATTTTCCCCAATTTTGTGATATTTAGTGGGTTGATGACTGCTTGATCAAATTGACTTTAACCTCTGAAATATCCCTTTCAGTGGGTGAGTATGATATCATTGCCTATGACAGAGTCTATTGCAATCTCAGAACCCACTAGCTATTTAATTGACATGCAAAGGGTTTTTCCTGCGGTATTTATCTGTAAACAAAAATGGACGTACCTCTCCCCCCACAGACGGTATCCCAAGATTACCGGGCGTCAGTGCGAGCAAGGAGGAGCTAAAGTCCTTGGGTCTTCACACGGGCGGTGGGACCACCACTCCAAACATCTCCTTCAATGCCAGTGGAGTCTCGCAGCCCAAGACACCACTGGAGACCGGATCCTCTGATTCGAGTCTGAACCAGAACCGATTCCTCTCCAAGATGGGATCGGGTCGTACTCCAAAGGGACTGACTCAGCCCTCGCCGACCATTAACACCAAGGAGGCCCTGGATGTCATCATGGGTGCACTCAACTCCTCCCTGGGTGACATGCAGTTGGGGAATAAGCTCTGCGACGTCCAAGAAGAGCCCGGTGCTGAGACCGCAGGTAAAAGCAAAATTGTGCCGGTGCCAGCTGTTAGTTTCAGCTACTTCTTTTAAGAACAATGCTGGGGATTTAAAGGAGCATTCTGCATTTGAATCTGTGCTCAGTGGTGGAGCTTAAAGCAGCTGCCAGTTTGAGATTGAAGAAATTATATAATAAAACACCTGCGTGTAATATTTTATATCTCTGGAACGAAATAAAGCTATCAAGATGTGAATTGGACCAAGGATGTGTCTTTTTCATTTGATTTGATTTTTATATCACCCCTTTTTATCTTTTCCAACAAAGGTGATATGTTCTAAACCAGATTATTTGTTTATTCTTTTTAAAATTAAAGCCGCCATGAATAGCTTCTCCCACCACGAAACAAGCAGTGCATTTTGCCCAGTGGCTCAGTCCCCACCCAAGGACCCATCTACTACAAGAGGGCCATTTGGAGGAATGGGCCAAGGATGGGACGGGAAAATATACGTGGACCCTAACGAAAAGGAGTCTGCCGATTGCAGACAGGGAGATGAGTGCAAAGAAAACATGTGAGTAAAAATTTTTTTTAAAAATAGAAAAATATAGAACCTAAACTGAGATTACAAAGACAAGGAAACAAAATTAGTATCATTTAATTTTCATGGTTCTGCTTTCATAAGCCTGTACAGTAACTGAAATGTATTGTACTTCAGGACAAGGCCAGTGAGGACTTGATTTTAGACAGTAGAAGTTTGTTAAGCGCTTGGATTTTTCGAGCAAGTGACTAAAATATTTTGAAATTCAAGTGTCTTCTCTTACTCGTGCTTCTTAACCAATACTATTCCTCTTCCACCTCTTAACTCCTCGTCAGGCCTCCTAGCAACTACCGGCAGTTTAAGGAGGAGAGAGGTCAGCTGAGGGTACTCCAGCCCTCTGAGGGACTCCCTTGTGACCCTGAAAGTGCTCCAGGTCAAGAGGTCAATGATGAGGTCAGTGAACCTTTTTAGTGATTAGTTTAAAAGGAGGTTAAGGCATTGCCCAAAAATTGTGTTTTTTAACAAAACCTGGGAAATATGCCCAACAAAGTTGTTCTGTTCGGCCTCAATATGTGAGAATTGATTGCGTTTGGGTATCTGATAGCACATTTCATGCTTGAGCTCTTTTACATTACCCCGGGAAACTGAAAAGAGAATGCGATCCTAACGAATAACGGGAAGATCGGAAATGTGGAGAAGTCGTTATCGATCTCCAAAATGCCAAAAATTCATATCCGTGTGATTGACAGAGCTTCAGATGCATGCTCTCTGGATAGACGGTAACAAAACAAATCCCCTTCTTGTCACAGTGGTTGTACTGCAATGGCCACTATTGTTCTAACGTAGGGAATGCTACTTGGACATTTCCTCGGGCAGAAAGCAGGGCGCTGCTCTGTTACAGCGCCCTACCTGCACTTACGTCGTAGTAGCCCTTGGTCATAGTGGGTCTTTCATTAGCCCAGTTGACTGTATTAATACCGTTGAGAGTAAAATTGACCGCTCTCATCTATATTTTACCTGCTTCGAAACATTCCACCATCAACATTTCAAGACTATTAGTAAGGTAGGAACCTTGCACAGCTTTTGTACAGTTATATGTAACAATGTGTTTGGATGTTCGGTATGTGTCTAATAAGGATGTCAGTATAAAACTTCAATGGGATCATCTGGCTTAGCGAGACTTGATATTACTGGTTGTCTAATACCACAGGCACTACCCTACACTGTAGGCCAGCTAGAAGGATGATTACTTTGTAACAACACAGTAACTTATGTGTTATGTGCAACACAGTCACTGCCAAGTGCCAACCTTCATAGGCCCTACTAGCATTAATAATTATAGTTCTATATATATCCATATAGACAACCTTATACATAAAGTGCATGTTTAATTCTTCGAAATACTCACCAGAAAATATTGTGCTGACCTTTTGACCGATGGTAACGGCAAATATTTGAACCAATAAGAGCGTTTTTTCGCGCATACGTGAATATGATCTAGTCGAGGAAAATTAATGTAAAAGAAATGTCATATTTAGACCATGATGATGATTATCTGTCTATGTTGTGAAATGTCATTCCCTTTAACACAGACAAAATCAAGAAGGATTTTCCTTTCAAAAAAAAATATTTAGTATCTTAACTCTAAAACGGTCATTTCAGGGAAGTTATTCAGTTTAAGAAGGCATTACAGAGAGGAAAAACCAGAGAACATCCATTAAGAGACAGCTTAAAGGAAAACAGAAACAAAAAATAAGCCCAGTAAATTCTATTCTTTGTTTTCCAGGCCGAAGATGAACCCATGGAACAGGAGCAGCTACCACAGGGAGCGATCCCGAAGGCCAACTCCACGGCCAAATTTCACGATTCTACAATCTTCCAGACCACCAGCGGGAACATCTCCTTCAGTACCGCCTCCCACATGGCTTCCACGCCATTCCAGGGCAGCACCTCGCTACACTTCCCTCCGATGAGCGTCATCAAACGTGACGCCACGCACAGCGAGGAGAGCTTCACCAAGGGAAAACTCCAAGGAGAGCAATTTCCCATGGCGACGAGCACATTCCCTGCGGAGAAGAACAGGATCAGTGGCCCTCAAAGGTCACAGGTCGATAATCGCGAACAGGATGAAAGTTTGGAAGGTACCCACTATCCGCAAGTTCCAGATGAAGCCAAAGTTTTAAGGTAAAGTGAAGTAACCGTGAAGCAAAAGAAGCAAAGACAGCAGATTTTGTTAGTAAAGACCACTACAATGGTAGATCTTAAAAAAAACAAGTTACGATGTTACCATTTTACCTAGCTTTGATCTTAAGAGAGATGCACTCAGTCAACTGTGTATGGTTAGCGGGTCTTTTTTATGTTTTTTTTTAATGTTTCTGTTTCTGCTATGTTTTCATGTCCACTCCTTTACCTGTTGCATGACTACGGTGGCTGGTAGGGACATGTGGGGAAAAAAACTGCCCCAAATCTCAAAATTCTGACTTTTTATCTCAAATATTTGACTTTTTATCTCAAAATTTTGACTTTTTATCTAACAATTCTGACATTTTATCCCTAAATTTTGACTTAATAAGTACCTCAAAATTTGTCTTATAAAGTCAAAATTTTGCATTTTTATCTCAAAATTTTGACTTTTTATCTCAATTTTTTTCTTTCCTATGTCCCTATTAAGCCACCATATCATGACACATTTATATAATGACACCAAAAATTTAATGGTGTCCTGATGCGTCGTGCTATCCAAAAGCAGGTCTGCATATTATGAAACCATTTTTATGAGGGGTCTTAAACTAAATCCGACATTGTTTTGGGACTGTCTCTATCTCTCTCTCAATTTTTCTTTTGAATAATAAGTTTTCCATTATATTTTTTCTGTTTAATAGTTTATGTCTGCCTCAATCCAAACCCTTATTTATCTATTTCTTTATACAGTCCCATCATAGAAATTAGTGCAGAAGATGCCAGGTCCTCCTCCTCCTCCTCGTCTTCTTCATCCTCTTCCGACTTTCCCAGCCAACATCGGGCGCCACGATCCTCAACGCTGCCCTCTATCACAGAGTCCTCTTTCCGACGAGGAGAAGAAAATGTTGAGGAGCCCTCTAACATCACCCTCAGGTAAACTCATGAAATGTTGAAGAGCTCTCTAACATCACCCTCAGGTAAACTCATGAAATGTTGAAGAGTCCTCTAACATCACCCCCTCAGGTAAACTCATGAAATGTTGAAGAGCCCTCTAACATCACCCTCAGGTAAACTCATGAAATGTTGAAGAGTCCTCTAACATCACCCCCTCAGGTAAACTCATGAAATGTTGAGGAGCCCTCTAACATCACCCTCAGGTAAACTCATAAAATGTTGAAGAGCTCTCCAACATCACCCTCAGGTAAACTCATAAAATGTTGAAGAGCTCTCCAACATCACCCTCAGGTAAACTCATGAAATGTTGAAGTGCTCTCTAACATCACCCTCAGGTAAAATCATTAACTGTTGAAGAGCTCTCTAAAATCACCCTCAGGTATACTTATAAAAATGCTCGCCAATAATGTGGAGCTCTGAAAGTGTCGGGGTCAGAATGGGGAGGGGGGTGGCAGGATGGATGGCAGAATGGGGTTGGAAGGATCTTGACAGGACTGGTAATAATGTTATAGCTGGAATGACTAGTACGGCACATTCAGACATTCAGCATCAGTTACAATCAGAACTTACCCAGAGAATAATGTGTTGTTTGGTTGATCCAGGTTGTTATAGTCCAATCGGAATAGCTATTCCTGAACTGCCCCACCATTGCCTGCCCCCCCTCCCCCTACACAAATAAAAATGAATGAAAATTATGAAAACTGTTTTACTCAATTTATGTAATTTAGTATTGACTGCTGTTGGATGCACTCGGAATATTTCCCAGAAATCTCTCTACAATTTTTAAATGTCTAACAGTTAGATCACTGGTTTGTTTTTTAAAACAGGGGGAAAGCATTGAGGTTTAGGTCTGCAATTTTGGAAGTGTTTTGACTCTTTTTTTATTATTAATGAGGAGAATGTTTTACTTCCACAATCAGGAGAGGCAACAGTGGTAGACAATCCTCGGTGGAGGATGAAATGGAAGCCTTGTCCCGGGATACCAGACAGAATTCTGTCAGCGGTCACGCTCCAAAGTCATTGGCAGACGAACTGATGGAGGTACAAGCCGGAGCTGCAAATGTCAGTTTGATGGAGGATGATGAAGATGAAAGGTCAGAGGTCAAGAGAGGAGATGTCAGCATGCAAGATGCCCTGGACGATATCAATCCGTTCAGCGAAGACGTGAAAGCCCTGCTGCTAAGCCGTCTCGAGAAACCTCTGGTCGTCTACGAGGATTTCGTCGAAGTAAACGATGAAGCGTTAGCCATTGAAGTGGGTGAAGCCATCAATATCGGTGAGTAAATCTCTTGGACGTAAGATGCCTGGGTTTATGGGTAATGGTACCCTCTGTGAACGATAATCCAGGAATGAGTCGTGGGATTAGAGAGACTGTCGTACCTGGTTGTGGAATGTTTAGACGATGAAGATTGGAAGGACATGAGGAAGGAGCCTAACTTATCTGACAGTGGGTACTTTATAAGGGTTTCCCT
>JAIPMN010024766.1:0-28879 GCA_020650975.1 Apostichopus californicus
CAGACAATTGCCAGATGCTAGAGCGAGGTTAATACGGTAATGCATAGGTTATATGAGGTGAGTACGTAGCTCGTTAATTCACAAACCGGGTAAGGTTTGGGGAATCTATTGTAGGCATAATTGCAAGGTTACAAACATATACTCACCCTTAGCTAGACCAGAGCCATGTACTCATGTAGTTGTACTCATACCTACTGTACTTAGGAGAATTCTACTTGTACTCATTCATGATGTTGTACTCATACTATTACATACTGTACATATTGTATTGCTAAGTTGTTGCAAGGTTCAACTACCTCTACATAGGTTAGGTTTAACCCTGGAGATTTCTGTTTTTACTGCCAACTTTTGAAACAGACCACTACTGCAAGACAGAGAACATCATCTTTGGACATAGAGCGTGTAATATGATGTAAAATGGAATTTGGTTACCAAACAAAATCATAAATAGATATTGAGGGCTTCTCTCGAAAGCAGTGCTTCTGCACTGAGCAGGACTACCCTCACATTAAAGATGACAATAATAAAAATATAAAAAATAAAAAAAAATAAAAATTCTACTGATGATGTCAGGTTCAGGTTACTATACCTTATAGATATCTAATTTCCATTTCATTTTTCCTTCAGGTGGGTTTGCCTTGGTCTTTCTGGTGAAAGCACGCAATGGTCAACAGTTTGCCCTCAAGAGAATGTTTGTAAATAATGAACAGGACCTCAATGTCTGTAAGCGGGAAATTAAAATCATGGTGAGTGATATGTCATGCATTTGAATCTTTTTTCTTTTAAAATTTCATTCTCTCGAAGAAATCCAATATGTTTACTTCTCTTATATATATATTTTCTTTTGTCCTCACAAATCTCAACCCATTCGCCACGTATTGCTAACTTTCTTGTTTTCCTTTTGACAGTCTTCTTTATCGGGTCACAAGAACATCGTACCGTACATTGATTCTAACATTACTAAGGATAACACAGGGGTGTATGAGGTTCTCATCCTGATGGAGTACTGTAGAGGTAAGGTAGCCCACCCTCTTCTCTCGAAAATTAGTTTTATTCATTTTAAGGAAAACAGTTGTACTTTTATCATAGAGCAATTTCTATTTTAGGGAACAGAAAGATCTATCGTTTTACAGTACATGATATTATAGAAATCTACAAATTTGCATTACTGTACTTGCGTGAGAAAGGTGATCTCCTAACCGTATATTCTGTGAATTACAATAAAAATGTAACTATTTTACTAATAATTCGCTTTTAGGGGGCAGTTTTCCTCTCCTGTGTGATTAAAAAAATTCATCTCTCAAATTTTAAACGTAGTACAGAGATTCTAAATTACACTATTTCTCATAAGTTTCTGTATGTGCTCATTTTTTTGGCACGGTTGGATTTGTGATTTTTTAATTTTTTTTTTACAATAAATGTTGCAAGTAAGAAGAGAAGAAAAACAGAAGTCATTTTCACAGAAGACTGTTACCCTTAGGGATTGTTTATTCTGTGTAAAGATGCAGCGTATATGTCTTCTAAGTCGTTGACTTTTCAAGACTTTGCTTTCATCTTTATGTTGCCGCTGGTTGTCCCCTTACGGATTTGTGAGAAGATGTTATTTGCCATAATAATATTTCCTGGTAATTTCTGAAGTCAAAGCCAAAGATCTGAGAATTGTGTTTATTTTCACATCTTGTTGACATGCATACTATAGATCTTTTACACTGACATGTTGAAAGCGGTCAGATGGCAACATTGTGGTAGAACACTTAAAGATATCGAGATGGGATGTAAATACTTTTCTGTATCGTTTCTAAATGTAAGATATCGTTAAAAAACAACGACTGGACCACCTCTTGCTTTCCAAGATAAAAATAAGTTTGAAAATGCAGCTTTAGAAAATCTGATTTTTTTTTTTTTTTTTTCACCTTTAGACATACTGTACTGTACATAAATAAACAGCACTCAGTAAATTTCTACCAGTTTAAAGCTGTTCTGAGGAAAATATGCATTTTTTAATCCAATCGATACCAAAGTTTATCTTTCTTGTTGAACTTCTCCAAAGTGTTGACTGAAATGACCTTATTAGTTAGAACAAATAGATAATTTGGCTAGTACAAAAACAATCTGCTTATCACCATCCATAGATTAATATCTTTTAAAGAAACTAGCAATTGTTTTGGTGACCCTAAAATATTTAAGCAGTCCTCCAACCTTTCGTTAGAAACTACTGTACTCTTGTGTTGAATAACTTGTGTCACAGGTCATCAGTTTTGCACCTTATTTTAGTCTGCCAGAAATTGCTAGTTATCAAATCTTTTCTTTCCCTCCCCCCTCACCTCACCCCTTGACACTATCTCCCCTCTGGAGGTGCTGAGCCTCCAAAGGATTCGTGATACTTACCTATGAATATAATAAACCAGACAAAAGGATGTCTCAATATATGGAAAGTGAATTGTGAGTGACGTACTGCCAAATGCCTGTGAAGATTTGAATATCAGTGACCATAACTTGACTGTCTAGCATATTAGGCTATAACATGTGACCTCTACCAGGGTTTATGTGTACATTGCATGTCTAGCATACTAGGCTACAACATGTGACCTCTACCAGGGTTTATGTGTACATTGCTTTTCTAGCATATTAGGCTATAACATGTGACCTCTACCAGGGTTTATGTGTACATTGCATTTCTAGCATATTAGGATATGACATGTGACCTCTACCAGGGTTTGTGTGTACATTGCATATCTAACATATTAGGCTATAACATGTGACCTCTACCAGGGTTTATGTGTACATTGCATTTCTAGCATATTAGGCTATAACATGTGACCTCTACCAGGGTTTATGTGTACATTGCATTTCTAGCATATTATGCTACAACATGTGACCTCTACCAGGGTTTATGTGTACATTGCATTTCTAGCATATTATGCTATAACATGTGACCTCTACCAGGTTAATGTGTTCATTGCACTTGTAAACTTTATATAGCAAGTAATATAAGCAGTGCTGGTGTTTTAAGTCCTAGCTATTACTGTACATGCACCAATAGATATGAGAATGTTGGTAGTAGCTGAGTCGTAAAAACACAGAACAAGTGAAACCGTAAAGGGTCGTTTCATGGTTCAGTGACCTGTGACCATCCAAGTTATCTCTGACTGTGTTTCTGTCCTTGTTGCACTGTAGATCAGAAAGACACTTTCTAGGTAATTACATAACCTTATATTAAAACTTAACAAGGGATATTTCCAAATACATCATCATAGATGAAATGCTGGTGGGTTGTTCTATGTGAAATAAACTTGTGACACAGGGACACCAAATAGGACTGCAAATTGGACCTCAAATTCATACATGTCCTTCTCTTTGCAGACGGTCACGTTGTCCAACAGATGAACGAGAGGTTGCGAGTGGGCTTCACGGAGCAGGAGGTTTTACGAATATTCTGCGATGTCTGCGAGGCCACGTCGAGACTCCATCACTGTCAGACCCCGATCATCCACAGAGATTTAAAGGTACATCTTTTAATTCCTCACCGAGGGGATGTCTATAATTAACGACTTACTCTGCTTCCCAGGGCTTTATATCCTGCCAGTTTTACTCCACAGCATGGTCCGCTAGCTTCCAAAAGTATCCCCACATATGCCATTCTCATCAACAGCACGGATGAGTTAACCTACCAGTCATCCTGTAAAAAATTATGAGAATGAAGGATTGTTTTCTTTAGCAGTGAATAATTTTTGGTCTGCAATTTGTTTGCAAACTGGGCATATTGCTATACAGAATGCACTGTAAGGAAGCTCATTGTTGCATAACAATGAATTGCAATGTTTTCCAATAAAAAGAGTGGTTAAGGTAAGGGGAAGGTTACCCAGCACTCACCACCCACATTATCGTTTGGTAAGGAAAAAACTTGCTCATATTTACATCATAGGTTGAACCATTAGGGAATGGATGCACATGTTAATGGTACAGTGAGTACATGCATGGCTGAAAGTCTGATCTATCTAGAGTGTACAGAGCACATGAAGATAGAACTTTACAAAAAAATCTCAGCACATGATAACATGCATCAACCATAAAGAAGGGAGGACTGTCCAGCACTCTCTTTCAGCCTCTTAATTTACTATGATAGGGAACTGACTGCTATAAATTGTCGAGTTGGTCTTTCGGTAGATGTTACAGTGCCATGTTCATTAGACAGATAATTGACGAAGATAATCTGGAAGGCCTACTTGTGAAAGAGTACAGCAGTGGCTAGGGGTATTGGTCAGGGGGGGTGAGAATGGTCTGTAGGGGCGCTTTCGACACTATCTAAGCGGAGCGCCACCATAGGTTGGCGCGGAGCGTACAGAAAGTTTTTGAGTAAAGATACTCCCTAGATCGCTGGAAATGACCCTTTCCAGGCCTTGCTAATTTGCAGATAAACGAAGAATAAATAGGTGTCATCGCCATTTTGTCAGAAAATTACACCAACAAAATGTGACAAATGTCAATAGGTATTTGAGAGCGCAATAAAAAAGTCAATAATTGCGAATAAGTAAAACGTGGTAAAAAGCTGAAAAGAGCGCCAGCAGTCCATTTTAGTCCGTCAGGGGGGGTATCCGCCCCCTCTGACTGTATGGACGCTACACCACTGGAGTACAGTATTGATCAAGCTAAAGGCAAGACCTCATCCTACTAGGAGACTAGAACACAATCTTCTTCTTTATTTAAGATGGTAGGGATGAGCAATTCTTCCAAAATGCTTTAATAGTGAGATTTATCAACAAGTGAATGACCCAGCTAGGGACCCCACCCAGACCCAGTCTGGTTCTACCAAAAAAGTCTCTCCCAAAGAACTTAAAGATTTCTGTACCAATCTCCCTATAGCACCCACTTAGTATAACTGAGGGTTCTGCTCCCTAAAAGAAAACTTTGGTATAAAACCACAGACTTTCGTAGAATCTGTTATATCCTCTTACCAACTGTGTTTACCCTGAATTTGGTTTGTTTGCAGAATGGGTTGTAGTAGCTGCGGGAGAAACTTAATAATAATAACAACGTCCTTCAACACTACCTAACGAATGCCCTCCAGAAATTAATATTTTTTAAATCTGAATTGTGGTTGTTATTCTTCAGGATCACGGTCCCACGCCATTGAGCTTAATACACACTCGTACCAACTCCATCGATCGATAGGATTATAAACCAGTTAAAAAGTTATCCTTGGGGGAATATTTGCAAAGTTTTGGTAAAATCAAGTCCAATGACGTACAGTTGTGATTCTTATTTTTTTTTGGTTCCCTTTGTGGATGGCTGATGAAAGTGTTGTAAAAGCTGTGGGGTCAAATTTGCAATGCCTCCTCTGTCCTAAGTGAAAATGATTGGTCACAGATTGTTAAATATTGCCTTAGTTGTTGTTCTTTTTTGGGTTTGTGTCAGCAAGAGATCTGAAATTTATGTTACTCTCACTTTCCATAAAATGTTTGTTTTTGTATTAATTTCCCTCAAGGAATTTTTTCATGCGCTTTCTTTTCTTTACCAGATATATATTGTTTTCATAAAAAAAAAAATTTATGTCACACACTGCTAGCATTCATGCAAATTCTTTAGGGTTTATAGTAGTGTAGTCCTCTGGAAGATGTCATACAAAATAATTCATTTTCCATCTAGGGATGTTTTTAAAAACATTTTCCAGTTATGTAGATTCAAATGATTTTGACACTGCACAAAGGAAGGCTATGTAACTGGAGCTGTTTTATTTTGGTAACAGGTAAGACATGGCACCATTTCAACTTTCTAAGGGGTATCATTCAGTGGCATAGCCAGCATTCTATTGTTAGGGGGGCAAGATTTTTCTTAAGGGGGGCAACCCCGTGATGGTTGATGGTAGGAATTACCAAGAAATATATGTATTAATGGGCACCTCGTCTGCACAAATACACATCCAATGGTTCAGTGGAACATGATACACTTTCACTTAATTTACCTCTATTGCAGAGACAGTAATATCTCGGTCTGATTACCAAGTTCTGACCTTATATGAAGTATGAACATCAGCCCTGAGGTATGACTACTTGTGATTAGAACTCGAAAAAATGTAAAAAAGAAGTATTTTGAATACATCACTGGATTTCATATGGGGGGGGGGGCAAGACTGAAGCACAAAGCAAATTTGGGGGGATTGCCCCCCACTGGCCCCCCTCTGGCTTCGCCACTGGTATCATTCCAATGGAATAGGAAGTGACCAGTGACAGGAATCAATAATTTGGTCAACTTTGGTCTAAAGTACTCAAATACTGACACAAACTTGTTGTGGTTGGCGAACCAGTAAAGAGAGAGGTGCAATAGAAAAGGGTGGGGGGGGGGGAGGAAGAGGGGTGTGATATGGATTAGGTCTTATGTGGCTAGGGCTGATAGAAGGCCAGTTGATGATTACTTTTCTTAGTACATTTATATGAATATTGGTATAAAATTCCAAACATTCACAGCTTGTTGGATTTCTGGCTGTAATGGTCACTTTGGAAACTTTGGAAACAAAATAGAATACATGTATGATGAAATGGGGGAAGGGGGGTTAGCTGCAGTGGTATCCATTTTGGAAGGTACTGTAGGTGGTAGGTAAGGGCTGGAAAAAGTCTTATCCAGAGGAACAGGGATTTAAGGAAAGATATGGTGGCAAAATGCAGAAGGGGAACTATAGAAGTATTTGGGGCATTTGCACAATTGGCCCTCCATGAGATTTTAAACGTAACTTTTTGCGACTTGTTTAATACCTTTTTCTTCACTGCTTACACAGAAGCTTAATATGATCATGGAGTACGTGATGTACAATAGTTACCGTTATGTGGAGAAAGATAAAACACAACCAAGTGATGGATTGGCAATGTCTGTTGTTGCATTAGTCATGCGACGATTGATCTCTTTCTTCGCAAATAATAAACCTTAGTTTTCAGACTAAAATATATACTGCCCCCGGAAAACTCCTTAAAACATACCCCAGAGTACAGTAATCACAAGGTCACATATTTTGGTTTACAGTAAGTTACACTAGCCAGTGTCCTCAAATGGTTCATTGTTCTCCTGTTCTAATTACGAAAGACAGTAAAACGTTGAGTCATCAATTAAAAACCTGTCATTTATACTCTGTGTAGCTTCTGTGAGACCGCACCAGTCGGTGGAAGTGATGGATAACAGTACGAATGGATAACGTATGAATGATCTGGAACAAGGCGATCCATGATGGGTAAAATCCCCATCCAAGAAGAAGACAGTCGAAAACTTCTGTATTTCCCGTATTCACTTTCACAAGAGTAGTTTTGACAGTTGTGAGACTTTTTTTTTTGAGACTTTTTTTTTAAGAAAACTTTTTATGGTCACTTTATGTCTCCCTTGGACTTTTATCAAATGGATCCCGCATCTGTCAGAAGATGGTTAGAAATTAAATCATGGACCTCGTCTGCTCGGCTAAAGGTCGTAAAATTCGCTGGTCAATTAGGGCTACTAGGAATGAAGACTTGCAGACGTAACCTCTCTCCCGTACTGTACCAGAAGTTGCTTTCAATGGGTCGTCCTGGGGCCTCTCTGCCTCATTTCAAAGACATTGCGTGGACATGTTGGTTTATCTTGATTCTGATAACTTAGTGTCTTGTGTCAGTTGTGTATCTTTCAGTGATAAAAGTTGCTACAGTTTTAAGTATGTCATAAAAAACAGAGCAAAACTGTATTTCTTAACAGATCTATGTACTGTAGCCTTGACATTCAAAATGGTGGAACTAAGAATGGAACTATTTGCTCAAGTTTATTATTGTCTATTCAGCTCTGTCAGAAAGCAATTTTGTGTTTTTTAATTGATTGCACAGTGCCATAGCACTGCTACAGTATGGTACAAACATCATCAATGACATACAGCACAGTGCTGCGTCTGCCAATGACACACAGTACAATGCTAATAGTAGACTATTTTATATACTCTGTGGTTCGGTACCAAATTATTGTATCCCTTTTCCTTGTTTTGATACAGTTTTCTGTGTGTTGTTTGTTTGTTGGTTTTTGCCCCCTATGAATTCGTCCTCTTTTTTTATTCTGTTTTCTTCTTCTTTTTTCTTGCAATAGTTAGTTTGTTTTACATTTGGTCATTTAAAACCAGTAACAGGACCTAACACTTTAGCTTCACAACATTCATTACATATTTTACATTTATGATATGGTTGTATTTATTGTGGAAAACCTTGTTGTTCATACACACCTGTTTAAGTATCACATAATTTACAGTAGCTCCCAGAAAGACATACAAGAAATCTTTGTAACCGACAATATCAGAGATGATGTTTTTGTCCATTGTCGATGTACTGTACTTAAATAGGATACATTTTAAACAAAGTATGTTGTTTGTGGATACTTTGTGACCATTCACATGTTGCAAATTACAGCACATTTTAATCAATAACGACTAACGCTCCATAGGTTGTGTTGTGCTACTGTGTCATGTGACTTTTCGAGAGGCTCTCAACTTTTTTGAGGTGACTCCTAGTAACCAGGGGAGCGAGCAGTGGAGATCACATCCTGTTGCCATAGTTTCAAAGATTGTTAAATTTATATCCAGCAGCAAACAATAGACAAATTTAAAGGAATTGTTTAGTAGAAAAATCAGGTCCAGTCCTTTCGGTCATATCAGTTTTTGTCTTTGTATCGCCCTAAGCATTGCCCTGTGGTGAATTTTAGTTTCTGTGATGTTGTTCTGTGCTTGAAATGTTGACCGTCCTGCCAGAAAATTTGAATCTAACACTGACTAATATGTCAAGACATGAGGTCAGTGCGGCACATTGGTCAGAATCGTTCCGATCTCACTCTAAGCTTGGCCTTGAGACAATACACAGGAATGTGTACAGGCTACTGCTGTGATTAAAAATATCGCTCAAATAACAAATATCTGAACAGCATACGTATTTTGAAGAAAACCGAGTTCGGGAATTCTTGAACGTTTAACTCTTCAAAAGATTGCTAACTTGCAACTTCACGGAGAAATCTCCATTTACAATGCTAATATTTTACTTTCAGAAATTTGAACTTTCCTCACTACAGTGTAGCTTGCTAATGATAGCGTCACTGCAGCTCCCGAAACAAAGTGCCGTTATAAAGTCACAGCGCTCATCATTCTCCACTGTTCAAAAGATATTAGATTAAGTTGGTGCGAGGTTTAAAAATTCACTTCTCCTGAATCATAGGATGAAAAATCCCCAAACTAGGACTGTGGCGATGAAAAAATGATGAATTTTTTTTCAAGCAAACGATAGACAAATTTAAGCATGAGAAGGTTCTTGTGTTTATGAGAGGAAGTATTACCAAGGTTCTTGTGTTTATGAGTGGAGGTGTTACCTTGTAAGAGTAACATGCCCCATGGTTTATGTTGGGTCTCCCATGGTCAGGTACTAGGGCTGCAATTAACATTATAGATCAGCCTCTAGCTGTGCTGTGGTCAGCATTGAAACAAGATGAATCCATTTTTAACATCTGCCCATTTAATTTAGATGTCACCCCCAGCACTCACGATCAGTGAATGGGAAGTGGAGGTTTGTGTTACAGATGAAAAGACACAAGACCATTGTTTTTCTATGTTGTAAAGTTTGTAAGGGTGTAATCAAATGATCGACAAGTTTTAGCAAATGCAAACATACAGTACTACTACGGTATATGCCATTCATTATAGTCTGCAAGAATGGTGTGACCTATGGTATGAGTCATCAGTTCAACTGGTTCTAGCTGCAGAGCTAGATTTAGTCACACCTAAAGTTCATTGAAAACTATAACTGACCTGAATTTGACACAATCTGGTGTTACAACACTGATACACTGTGGAATTTTAGGTACATGGTAGAAGAAAATATACCAAAGTGATACTTTACTTCCCCCAAAATCCCATCAGGAATGTTGGAATTAGGCATTAACTTCAATGGATTTCAAATGAAGCAGATACCAGTATGTATGGTATATATTATGTATCGTAGTTTAGTAAGATTTGCAGGCACAACATGAAATTAGAAAGTTGGTATGTCTTGCCTTCAAGTGGTTCATAGAGGTCTCCAGATCATTGGGTCCAGCCTATGCGATAAATCCAGCGCTGCATAAAGGTCGCACTTTGAATTAATATTTACGTGGCTTTGTCAGATATAAAAAAAAAAAAATTACAGCTCCCAGATCCATGCCTAGAATTTTATAATTTAAGTCACTTGTTAAAAATGTCAGTGCGTAGAAATATCTACTGGCTTAGTATCAAATTCCCACTTGCATCTGTCTTGTATCAATAAGCAAACTGGCTTTTTTACCTACTGGCAAATGTCAAAATCCACTGGCATATATAATCCAATAAACAGCCAGAATTTTAAGGCCTGCATATCCACATATATATATAGCAACTTTCAACTGGTAATGAATATTCCAAATATGAATATTCAAATATGAATATTCAAATATGAATATTCAAATTATCTGAACAAAACAATGTGGTTACCAAATGACGTCTGCATTTTCAGAGAACTTTAATAACTTTTTTTTTGATTTTGTGAATTTGCTACAAATTGCAGTCTGTGACATTTATTTATTCATTTATGCTGTTTTATTTATTTCTTGCTGTTTGAGAAAATGAAAAGACATCATCATTGACTAATTGTAAGAAGTATTGGACTATCACTCCATTTACTCTGTTTTGTGAAAAGTATAATTACTTATTAATCTTCTTCATGTAACTGGTCAATGAGCTTTTTCACTTTCGTCACTTTTTCACATTTTCTTCTTTGTTTCCTTCATTTCAGGTTGAGAACATTCTCTTGCATAATAGTGGTAACTACAAGCTTTGTGATTTTGGGAGTGCGACTGCCAAGATTTTGGATCCTAGCAAACATGGTGTGCAAGTCTGCAAGGAAGAAATTGATAAGTAAGTAGATTAGAAGTGTCACTAGAGAGAGAGTGAGGTACAGGACACAAAGGGTACCATTTATGAGGAAAAGTGGTAAAAAAATTGTTTAAGGATTGAGAAACAAAACCCTCAACTTGATTCCCATGTTTCAGATTCATAGCAAATCTCACATTTTGGCTATGTCCAGTGGCTGACTGGCCACACGGGCATTTGGGCAATGCCCGGTGGGCCGGTGGGCTGGGGATTCTGGTAAAAATTACAGCCCATTTTCACAGTAGTTAATAGAATAATACAGACGGGCTGTGTAAAATATATTTTTAACTGTGGGAATCAGCTCATGAAATCACCATGTTATTTAGTCTGTTAGTTCGTAACAAAAGAACGTGCTATTGGCAACCCGTCCGTCCTAATATTTTGACGACAAGATACAAATACGGTGACCAATGCATTCTGACATATACATGGCATTGGCAGAGAATACAGATTTGATTAATCTGCACCTAGTCCTCCAGAAAATGAAGAAAACAAAGGTAAAATCTTATTAGATTATTTGGATATCACTCAGTAGCTAAGTCCTTAGAGATTATGTATGAATAAAAATGACCCACATACAGAAGGGTGTTTGTAAAATGACACAAGAACATCTTGAGGCGTTCATGTTGATGTCTGTGGAAAAAAGGATCTTGGCCAAACTTGACACTAAAAATATCATTGATGGTGTGGCTGCCAGAAGCAGCGAACTGCGTAGGCTCCTACTGTCATCGACATGATATGTGCTCGAGTTATTGAACATATATGTTTTAGTGGATTTTATTTAGGTCTTATTCCCTTTTTTTTTCAAGCGAGTTGTCACAAAATGCTTGAAAAACTAAATAAAATCTGGTCTAAAACATATATTTTTGTATATTTTTGTTTACGTTTTTAACTTTTCTCAGTTTAATCAAGTGTTGCTTGTGGAAAATTATTTTTGGGTCTTTTTTAAAGGATTATTGTAACCTACAAAATTGAGAAATATAGCACCATTTTGCATCTAGGCATTCCTTAACTTCAATAAAATCTCAATGGGAAGGGGGACACCCCCTCCCCTTAGACCCTCCCCCAGGACGGCGATCCCTATGTTAGTAACATTCAATGAATAATGCCGGTCTAGGTGAAAAATGCCCGGGCTGGTTTAAAGACCATTAAAGATCATTTACCTGAGGTAAATTATGACATCAAAGCTTGATTTAATGTTACCCCGAGATGAGTATCTATATCAAGGAAGATCCAATTTATTGCTTTTTGGAGTCCTCAGTTGTTCAAACTGACTACAATGGTCAGTGGTCACTATGATACTTCAGTTAAAAGATGATGTAAAGATTTGACATCTCCTTAAACATAATTTTCAATTTTCTGACACCTGTGAGATCCCTCACAATTCATAATTTCCATCAGTTATGTAGTTTTGTCATGTATAAGGCATATTTATTTTGCTTCCTCACTAACCTGTCCACTCACAACCTCTGCACACTAATTCCACCATGTCTAGAGTGACCTGGTAACATTTTGACACTGACCTCCCACTGGCACCGGTCATTCTACCACCCAAAGTATCTAGTTGTGAGCTCTTAAGAGTTGTCGGTGACCATCTTTCCGTATTTCGCGGCTTCAGAAGTCTAATAAGCCCCTCAGCCTCCTGATAAGCATTTTGTTTTGCTTTTCTGTTTCGGGTTTTTATTTGGCCGGGTGGTTTTCCAGGTTGAATGCACCTATGTCTTGACACCATGGGAGGTCAGTGTCAAACAATAACCTGGTCACTCTAGAACAGTGCGATTGTTCAGAGGTATCGAGGAGACATGTTAGTTCGACACTGGTTACCATCCAAATCCAGGTCAATTTGGGAGTGTCACAAGGTGGATTAACAGAATCTGAACAAAATGGTGCCGAGATGGTGCCATTGAACATGTGCCTCAATTACATATCTAGAACTCTTGCAGTGCAAATTTTAGTGTTGAATGTCACATCCTTGATTTTCTTTCTGTATCCATGCAGATATACAACGTTATCGTACAGATCTCCCGAGATGATTGATCTATACTCAGAAAAACCAATTACCACAAAAGCAGATATATGGGTGAGTTTAGCCAAAGTAGGATCCTGGTTTTATCAGTATTTGTTCAAGATTCCCATCACAGTTGCCAGTTTATGCTCATAGTAGCAGATAAAGCTAGATTTATTTATGTGCTACATATTTGTAAGAAATGTCCTGTTTGGATGTTGCCGTCTCGCATGAAATAACAATCATACTCTCATGGCATTCATGCTAGATTTTTGTGATTTGCAGTTGATTTAAGAGCAAAACAAACTACAATTTTTTTTTCCTCTGCCAGTTTGTCTGTTAGATGTTTAACATTCTTTGTAGTTACCATCCCTCCAAATAATTTTCATGACATTTCTTGCAAAAATTTCACTCATTTTCAATTGATTCTAGATCAAAAGTAGCTTCAGTTTTCTGCAATTTGTTAGATTTTCTATTCCCGATAGTTACTGTGATCTCTGCGTTTTTTATTCTTTTTTTTTTCCCAAAGGAAAAGACATAGGTTAGTCCTTGTTATTAATTTATTAATTAATTTATTAATTAAATTAGTCCCATGGAGTATTTCATGAAGTATTCCAAAGGATTAGACCCTTAAGTAGTCCTCGGAGTCGCCGCAGGAGTGTTGCATTGAGGGTGCAGTGCTAGAATTTTACCATTTTATAGGCTAGGGTAGATCAGAAGAATTGCATATCTATAAGAGACATGAACGATTCAAGTGTGAATTAAAAACTCACCTCTTTAAGAAAGCATTTTACTTAGACATTTCTTGACTGTATGAACTATTTGTACTGTATGTACTTAATATTATTTTTTTTTTTTTTTTGTACAGCGCCGCGGAATGCACTTTTTTCTTTATAGATATCGTGCCCTTTATAAGTTAATAAACATAAACATGTTCAGTAAGTATTGTCGTTTTGTAAATACAAATACAGAAAAAAAAATTAGCGAGGTTTTCTGGACAGTCAACGTCAATGTAGATATTTTATTTCATGTTCTTTACATAATTCAATAGATGTCCTTCTTCCTTTTTGACCTTTCTGCAGGCTCTTGGCTGTTTGCTCTACAAGCTTTGCTATTTCACACTACCATTTGGTGAGAGCAGCCTCGGTATACAGAGCGGAAAATTCACCATTCCCGACGAGCCTCCTTATCCAGCCAGCATGCACAATCTCATCAGTGAGTAGCAATGACAAACTGTAATAAATTATTACTATATGATTAGATTAATAAAAATTAAAAAAAAACCTGGATGAGCAAAGATTTATACTTCTTTAGTCTATGTGATATTCACATCGAGTAGGAGGAAGCTTGGGTGAAGAAATATTTTTATGGCTCCCATGGTTTTTTTCCTCTAATGGGAAGGAGTTATCAGCATTTAATTGGGGGACACGTCTGATATTAGTGTGGTGTTTCTAACACCTTTATTTATGTAAGTCCAAACTCGTATTATAACAACAGTCAAAGAGTACAAGATAGAAACTAAGATTTTTTCTTTTCTTTTTCCTCCGTTTATCTATCGTTTATCATCAATGTGATCAGAAATTTGCATATGATTTCATTTTTTATATGTATATTACACGGAACCACACTTTGCGAGAAACTAAGACTTGATAGGAACTCTGAAGAAGCTCAAGTGAGATAATAGGCACGAGCCCCTCCCTACCATTAGATTGGCGAAACAAATAAATAGTCACAACAAGAAAACATATTTAGAGAGAAATGAGAAGAAAAAAAGAAATAAAGTAGTCGCGTGCAAATTATACTTAGATTTACTTCGCTCCCCGCTTACCTGTCTCCCCACAACCTTAGCACCGCATTCTACCGTGTCTAGTATGCCTGAAAATTTTTCCCAATACGAAAACGTGTAAGACACTTTGAGTGGTCTCATAAGAAGGAGGTCACTGGAGGTCAGTGAGGGTGCACAGTGTTAAAAGATTACCAGGGCATACTAGACACGGTAGAATGCGGTGCTAAGGTTGTGGGGAGACAGGTAAGCGGGTCACTCGTAAATATATAAACCAGTAAGTTTTATAATTTATTAATGAAAAACCAGTTGATAGTATTCTTGAAAAGAACATAAAGACTTACGGCCCTGAATTTGTCCAGAAAGAGAATTTTAGAGTTCTGCCCTAGTAGACTGAATGTTGTGCTGAGAAGAAGTAAGCCAATATGAGGGTATAGAAAGAGTGTTGTTGGAACAATAACCATATCGGAATGCATCACACGTTGAACCCCCCAAAAACAACAAAAAATGGTTGCAAGAATTTGGAACTCAGGAGCCACATATCCAATTAAACACGAAAAAATAACAACTATAAAGAGCAATTAATGTCATTGACAGAGAATTTTTAATTGGGAAATAATGGAGGCCAATAATGAGTACATTGTTTACTTAAAATTAGACAAATGACTCTATTGTGTAAAAAGAATAGAGGTTGCTTTCTGTCGTTCTTTCTTCAGTTGTAATTTTAGCTGAATTACTCTGTAAGTGTGGTATATTTTCAAAATTTCTCGACTAAAATGAATAATCAGCTTTCACTATTTTAATAAAAGTGTGCTCAAATCTTGATGATTAACATGATTTTAAATGGGTGCAACCTTTCAAGACACATTACAAATTCACTGGTATCCCTCACAAATAGCTTTACGGGATGCTTTTTCGATACAAGTGTCCTCAAATCTTGATGATTTAACATTGTTTTAAATGCGTGCAACCTTTCAAGACACATTACAAATTCACTGGTATCCCTCACAATTTATAGCTTTACGGGATGCTTTTTCGATACAAGTGTCTACAAATCTTGAGGATTAACATTGTTTTAAATGCTTGCAACCTTTCAAGACACATTACAAATTCACTGGTATCCCTCACAAATAGCTTTACGGGATGCTTTTTCGATACAAGTGTCCTCAAATCTTGATGATTTAACATTGTTTTAAATGCGTGCAACCTTTCAAGACACATTACAAATTCACTGGTATCCCTCACAAATAGCTTTACGGGATGCTTTTTCGATACAAGTGTCCTCAAATCTTGATGATTTAACATTGTTTTAAATGTGTGCAACCTTTCAAGAGACATTACAAATTCACTGGTATCCCTCACAATTTATAGCTTTACGGGATGCTTTTTCGATACAAGTGTCTACAAATCTTGAGGATTAACATTGTTTTAAATGCGTGCAACCTTTCAAGTCACATTTCAAATTCACTGGTATCTGTCACAAGTACTGTACATCTATGCGATGTTTATTCTCGTCAACATTGTCTACCCTTGAGTGAAGTCAAGGGTATTTACATCACTTTGAAGGTTGAGGGAAGATTGCATTGAAAAAAAGGGTTATGAAATTTCTGATCTTCCTTTTCCTGAAAAAAACAAAACAGAATAGTCTTCTAAAAGTTGACGAGAGTGTTCGTGAAGGCCAATGATTTCATTTTTTTGTCATGGCAAAGACAGTGCTGAACTTTACCATGAAAGGACACTTGAATAAAATTCATTTGTGTGGGAGTGAGAAAGGCAGCAAAGTTGGAAGGGCAATACGTACTGCTCCAAAAGATTGAAATTTTAAAACGGATTTGGCATTTGCAAAGGAAAAAAAAACAAGTTTTGGCTTTTTACGCTTTTTTTTTCTTCTTGTCATTTGATGCGGTAATTGCAAGAAGAATTTTTGCATGAAATGTTAAAATTAATTAAAAAAGTTGAGTGATGATGAAACTGTCAATACCAACTGTTACCGGTGCTTATAAATCAGCATCATGTCTTCGGTGGAAGCAATCGTGCCTGTTAGCAGCCTCCATGACAGACTATTTTACAAATGGTTAACATACAGACTCTTATGCCAAGCAGTGATAAGTGACTAAAATTGATAAAAACCAGTTCAGTTTGGGTGCTTAAGTACGGTATGTTTAACAGATTTTGTTAGATCCCAAATTCCAAATCGGAAGTTGAAGAAGACTTTTATATGGAAATTATATGGAAATTGGCAATTTGTCACAGGTTTTACTGCCAACATGAAAAATAGGTTACTCTGTGCAAAGTGTTGACTTTAACATAGTTATTAGTGTTTGTCATTTATGCACAGCTAAAGGTAATATTGTCCCTACCCCCACTCCCCCTTTCCCCATCAAAAATGGGTGGTATATACTTCCATAAACAAAATTAAGTTGTGAATATCTTGATTACTCTTAAGTTTCATGCAAAAAATTAAATAAGCTGAAGGTTTTGAAATTTTCAAAAATTTGCATTTTGGCTACATGTGATTATAAAACTGATATTGAAAAGTGTCTGGGCAACAAAATATTGAGAATCAAATCAAATTCACTTATCACTCACTGAATAAAATTCACTCATCGCTTACTGATAACAATTCACTCATTGCTTACTGAATAAAATTCACTTGAGGAGAAATTATAGAAGGATGTTTTAGTTTGATCAGGGCTCTCCAGTGTTTCAGCAGAGGGTGCCATCGTATTGGTCCTAATGTGCGTCGTCTGCACTGTTTAACCATCTCTGCATTATATGCAAGTACGAAACACAATCACTTGAAAGCGCTCACAAGCTGCTGACACGCCTGATGAAGTTGCCTATTGACCCATTGGATGATTGGCTAATCCATGGTTCCATTTTGCAGCTATGCCGAACAAAAACACATGCTTTAGAAAACAAAATTCGAAGTGCTTAAAACTGCTTGGCTTAAACCTCTGCAAAGATGTTTCAAAGGATCTCTCCTTTAAGAATTATTAACGAAGTTTTATATATACAATTAGAGATCAACTCACAGTACCGTTATGATCTGAAGTCACAGACTGCAGCTTGTCAAGTTTCGCGGAACTAGTTAGGACCAATATGACAGTGCATGCTGTTGATTTTGGGCGTGGCTGGAGTTCCTCATTCTTAATCTTATTCTAATTAAACTGTGGTATGTTGTTTAAAACTGTTGACCAATCTCAAAAAGATGCTTTAATAGATTATAAGTATCACCCTGTAAATTAAAGTTCCTGAAGTGATATTGTTGTTCAATTCTCTCTTCCCCCTCAGGGTACATGCTGGAAGTTGATCAGGATAAAAGACCAGACATTTTCCAGGTCTCACATATTGCTTTCATGATGAGGGGTATGGAATGCCCAGTGCAAAATCTCCATGTAAGTATAGTAGTAGCTAGTACTGTTTGCAGTCCCAATGGGTGTTTCAATTCCCAGAGTAACAATCTTGCTCGCATTCTGCCAAAAAAATTAAGAATGAAAATGTTCCTGTGCTCGATTTATCTTTTACGAATGCTAAACTTACATTGTTACAGTGCATGTGGGTAATACACTGTGCAACCTAACAAGTTATATCAGAACTTAAAATAGATTTTACCTTCCTTGAGGTCCCTGAGGATTTAATGATACTTTGACTAAATTTAATTTCAAAATGCTTCATTGAATATTGAAGACTCATCAAGGACATTGGCTGGAGTACTGAGCTGGGTACATCAAGGGTACTCAACTCTTACCAGTTTAAGGTCCTAAGTACCAGTATGTCCATGAGTACAAAGTCCTAAGTACGACAGGCATGAGCTTTTTCCGCGAATTCGCGGAATATCCGTGATTTCTTTTCTACCTCCGAGATTTACACCTCTCTATTTCCGTGAATTTCTAAGAACAGCGTTGTATCATTTGATCCGTCGTTCGCATGTTTTTCATTATCTATGAATATCCAACCTGCATGGGGAACTCCGGTCAGTACGACCTTAACGACTTACTAAAACATACGCACAAATAATCAGAGACAATGTGTGTTTTGGTGGCAGCACTTTCAACCTCAGATTGAATGTTTGTATTGATGGGAACGAAAGATACGTTTCAACTTGTAACAAAACAAACTTTACGACAGCAGGCCTCCACAAGCCCGGAAACCCACCCAAACACCTCCCAGAAATCCTGAAACCTATAGCCCCCTACCCAACCAACAGAAGGAAGTGCAACACAACTGCCCGGGATATCTCAACTATACCACCGGTACAGAGGTGGCCTAGAAAACCTGCAATAAAATGTTTAGCTTAGTAAAGAAAAAATCCTGCTGAATTTTCCACCCTGTTCGGAGCCTTAAAATGGCCGCTGTCGGACTTGCTTGAACTTCAACAAATTACAGCACAGTAGAATAGTATAATGTGTACCTTAAAGCAGCATTTTGCGTTTGGTCGCCGTTTCTACTTTTTTGACATGTCCATCGAGTTTTTTACATATATCAATCACAAAACAGCAAACTAAGATATATGCCAAGTTTTTCCCTGCCATCAACGTTAATTGGCGAGTAATTAAGGATATTTGCAGATAATGAGAAAAGTGTTCACGAAAAATTCCACATTTAAAATTAATCGCATACAGTTCCCCCAAACCCACTAGTTTGAATTCAACCAACCAGAGATGCAGGTTTAGTTATGAGCCGTTGCTAAAAATAGATTCAAGACTTTGCGTTGGTACAACCAGGGAGTTGTTATGGAACTCCCTGGTACAACTGCCATATAGACTGTACACAAATCAAGCATGGTGTTGTATTACATATTGGTCAATGCCGTTCGTAGTGTTTAAATATTCATATTATGGGCGAGGTTTATTGGGATCCCAACAGAAAATATCTTGGAGAAAAACAAAGTTGAAAGTTGCAAATTTTTCGACTTTTATGCCACCATTTGAAGTAAGATTTAAATAGATAAGCTAGTTATGTATGTCGTTATGGCATAGTGGAGTCAGTAAGTTAAGAAAAATCATAGAAAAGGACGCAAAATGCTGCTTTAAAGTCAACCGGTCAACCAAATGAAAACACAAAAATATATATCAAGAGAAAGTAACTCGACAGAGAACCTACGCCCAACCCCAGAACATGCCCGGCATGAACCCTAACAAAACGTATTATGTAACAGAAATTCTATTTAAAGTAAACGCAACAGAAAACAATGGCGCTACAATATTAGTAAACCTGTGTATGTTCCCAAAACCTCGTCTTAAATATTATTTATCCGGACTAGCAAACAAAACACCAACATTGAACGATTATTTGTAAGTTTAAGAGACGTCTAAACGAAGAAACCATCTGAATAAGTCATAGGATTGTAGTTATGACCTTTAAGTGAATTTTCATCCTTTTTTCTTCTTTTTATTCTCCCTTTCATCTCCATCTTTATCTTGTTTCAGAAAACGGAGGTGCCGGACGCAAGAAATTTACCAAGGCCACTGACAGAGAGAGAACATAGGGAACAGAGTACAAAGGGAGTGAAATCGCAACCAAACAAGTAAGGCAGAGTGTATAAATAAATATACATGAGAATACTTCAAATTTCATCCCAATTATCCACACCCTCTGAGAGATCCATCGGAAACGTTCTTCTTCGCCCAAAAAACACTTTCTATCTAATACACGCTTAGCCAAACTGTGATATTAACAAAATGCAAAATTGCAATAAGTTGAGACAATTTTCTGATGCTCATACCACTCTAAACTGTCCTCTTATATCATACTGCAGAGCACTCGTATTGATGGTATGAACAGTTCCTTACCTTTATCTTTATATAACCATGATATTCATACCTGCTCATACTGCCAACCATTTACCTTGTTATCACAGTAGGAATTATGTTTAAGGGAGTATGCAAAGGTAAATGCATTTCAGTGATCAAAAGTATGCATATCGTTTGCCTAAATCCTTCACAAACAAGAAAATTTCCCTTGGATCAGTGGGAGCCAAGAGGTGGATATCTGGGTGCTGTCGGTACAGGTGCTTTTGAAGGGGGGAAATTAAAGTAACAATATATCGAAATTTGTCTGAACTAGGTGAAAATTTTAAAGTAAGCGTTTACATTTAGGTCAGCAATCTATCAAACCTACCTTTTATCCCTCAAAATAAGAATTGAATCAGTGAAAAACATTATTTGATTGATTAAAAGATTATTTCACCAAATAATGATTCATGAGCAAGAAGCTTGGTATTAATTACCTGTAATTAAGCAAATTAAACAACAGTTTCAATATTTGCAACTTATTGTCTTGAAATTACTCTTAGTAAGCCAAGTTAATATACTAAATTGTTGTGGAATTTTTTGAACGTTTTTTGAACGTTTAGGATGGATATTTCAAATATACTTTAAACAGTAGTGATAGTGATGTCAACTTCGCAAATGCAGATTGCGACATAACCCACGCTCCATACAGTTCCTACAGTAATCACAACAAATACCGTGTTTGAAAACATTAATTTCTTCCTTAATTTTCGGTGAAATTTCTTATAAATTATATATGTTTTAATAAAATTGTTAAGCCGTCACATATGTAGTGCAACAGTGATTTCGTGATTTTTGTGTTACACAAGATAAGTTTGAACAGCAGACTCTTCGTTGTTTATACATCGCGCTGTCCAGCTCCAACGCGAAGAATCTTCGCATGTTGGCTACTCTAACGTTTACAATCGGACAGTTCTGCAAAGCCTAAGCTTCTCGGTATTCTGACATCAATTCCGTCAAGTTTCATCTTTCGGTGATCAGAATACTTTCCAAGCTTCCGTTGATCCGTGAAATTTATTTCAGCAATTTCGAAGAACAGTTTATGAACTGTGGTTTGAGTGTGAGAGTGTATTATGTGCAAAGCTATGTATGTATACCAACTTGGCATGGTAGGCTGTATACGTTCGCGATGTGTACGTAATATATAATAGGCAATCACCTGTGCGTGTACACGTGAGAGTGTATTTGCTGTGGAAATGGAAGTGCTAACTTCAAGTCGCTCAGTTTGCCTATATGCCTGCACTACGTCAATCTCCATATTGTTGCGTTCGAACAAACGGTGCTTTTGGTGAGAATCTGGTGAATTTGAAAACTGATTTCTAGAAGAAGAAAATGCCAAATGGGGACAATTTTCAAATGGTTAGAAAGAGAAAAATAAGTACTATGAGGACATTGTATCAAAATCTTCCACCAGACAACTCCTTAAATAAGCATCACAATTTTATTTTTGTCAAAACTCAACAAGCTGTTTTAAGAAATGCTTTGAATCTTATATACCAGCAGGTGATATTCTATTTGTTTACCATTGTTGTTGTTGTTGTTGTTTCTCAGGATAACAGTCATACCAGAGGTTGGTACTTCAGTCACTCCACGGCAGAGGCCTAAAGCTAATCAGCCCACGAGGGGGATGCCTATAAGGCCTCCTACACAGAGACCAGTTGCACTGACCACACAACACCAACAAACTCAGCCAGCCCAGAATCAAAGTGAGTTCAGAATTCTAAGAGTAAATAGAGTATAAAAAAAATAACAGTATATTATTGTGTCAATATTGCTTGCTTAGGAGAAGGTCAGGTAGGATATTGATGTCTAAAGTTTGCCAAAGTAGACTGTTATGCCATTTTTTGTACTTTTTGCTGAAGCCGAAAGGATAAAAAGATTTGGAACAATTTGTGAGATGTTTGATAGTTGTTGCCCATGTATTACTTTGTATGGCTTTGTCTAGGCCTGGGTTGGGCAACCTGCGGCCCGCGAGCCACATGCGGCCCATCGGTGATTTATGTGCGGCCCATGATATGTCTCCAGAAAAAGAAAAAAAATCAATCTATTTTACATCATCACAAAAAACAAGCTAGCTGCTTAGAATTTATCGGCACTAATGATGCTGTCAGGTAGGCCTATATTATCCCCATTCATTATCAACTCTACTGTATTGACATTATGTTTTTGTGAATACAGATTAAGTACACACACCTATTGCTTGAAAGTCCTCGAAATCAAAGGTTTGAAATCATCAGTAGGTCCTTGGTTAGGTGCGGCCCAGTCAATTTTTCACTCCTTATATCTGGCCCATTCATTCAAAAAGGTTGCCCACCCCTGGTCTAGGCAATGATAACTCCAACATTACGAGGTATTTGAATTGATTACTAAGTATGTAGATCAACCTAAATGAGTGCAAGTACTCAACTCCCTTTTTATGGAGGTCAAAGGTCATATAAAGTCAACAAGGGCCAAAGTCTGCAAACCTGGTAAACACAACTGCTAATTATGAGGCTTGGATGAAGTTGAAACATGGTATGTAGATCCACCTTAGCAAGTACAAAAGCTGTAAAATTTGTGAAGGTCATAGGTCAATTTGAAGTCAGGTAGTGGTCAATTTCTGAACCTGGTAATCATGATAACTGCTAAAGCTTGGTGCACACCTTGACGTAGGGCATCCTTAGTGTGTACAAGAATGCAATTGTTTTTTTCTTCTGTTTTTTTTTGGGGGGGGGGATTTAAAAGTATGAAAATCTGGTAAGCACCATAACTCCAGAGGTTAAACTTGGTAAAACATCTTACTAAAGCCAAAGTCTGGAAATGTACTTAATCTCACAGTAAAAGCATTAAGGAACTTGATATGAAGATCCACATTATTGCAAGAACAGTGGGGTATCACTTGTAGTCAATGAATGTGAAAAACTTGAAAATCTTGTATTTAGTGTTACTATAAAATGTTCTCTTATAGTCCCAAGTGATCACTAAGCTGATTGGCACGTACTGGTTTATTTTTGTATGTATTTTATGCAATTTAAGTTTTTTTATTTTATTCCTTGCCATATAGCAGTCTTCTGTAAGTTACTTTGAAGGTATTTTGATTGTTCCAGCTTTAAATATGAAATTTTCTATAATCCACTTTTCTTTCCTTTTCAGGAGTAAGCCCTCCACAGTCAGCAGTATTAGCTGCTCATCAACAGCAGCAGTTGCAACAACAACAACAACAACAACAGCAGCAGCAACAACAACAAAAACAACAGCAACAGCAACAGCAACAGCAACCCCAGCTGCAGCAACAACAACAGCAACCCCAGCTGCAGGCTCAGCAGCAAGAGGCTCGGCAACTACAGGCACAAGCTCTAGTGCAGCAACGAGCAGAAGCCGTACAGAAGAAGCAAGCTTCCTTGCACCAACAGCAGTCGTTGCAACAGCATCTAGTATACCAGCAACAGCAACACCAGATGCTTGCTCAACAACAACAGCAGCAGCAACAGCAGCATCAACAGCAGCAACAGCAGCAGCAGCAGCCTGGCTACAACAAACAGGGGCAATATCACGGACACTTCGGGTACAACCAACAGGGAGGAGGAGGATATAACAATGTCGCAACCCAACAGGCTCCATATACAGCACCCATTCCATTCAGCCATCAAACATCTGCTCATAACCAGCAGGTGGCGTACAGCCATCAGCAGGGTTACAACCAGGCTGCGGGTTATGTCCAACAGCCCGGCGTTTACGGCCAACAGCAAGCAGTCTACAACCACCAACAGCAGCAGGCAATGTACAACAGTTCAGGCTACAACCAGCAAGCCATGGGTAGTGCTTTCATGCACCATCAGCAACAGACAGCGTATCCCTTCCATCATCCGCAGCGACAGCAACAGCAACCTATACAACAGCAACCACAACAGCCTCCAGTATACCGACAACAGACATCATACCAACAGCAACAGCAACCAGCAGCCTACAACGATCAATTTGGCCAGCAGCCATTTGCTGATCAGATGAATGCAGCAGGACGAGGTACTGCAGTGTCTCCAATAGCCCAACAGGTGCAATATCAGAACAGTGCAGTGCAACGTGTAGCTGAGGGAACACTTGTTTCTGGTAAGATCAACCTTGTCGATTATTTATATATTTATATTTGTTTTCAACTTTAATTTAAAAAAATATATATATATATTATTATTATTTTTTTATTACTTATTTTTTTTTCATTCATTTATTTTATTCCTCATGTTTCTTGTTTCAGGTAAGATCAACCTTGTCGATTATTTATATATTTATTTTTGTTTTCAACTTTAATTTTGAAAAACTATATATAAATTTTATTTATTTATTTATTTATTTTTTTTACTTATTTTTTTTTTTACTTATTTTTTTTTTCCATTCATTTATTTTATTCCTCTCATTATAATAGGAAAACAGGTAGCTATAGCAAAGGGAAAAAATGGATGTTATTGAATGGATGAGGATGAGGATGTTTCAAAAGTTGTGTATCTGTCACACAGTCATTTACCGATTGTTAATTAGATATTTATTTGGCTTTCCTTTAATAGTGGAGGATACACCAGACCAAATGTCAGCTACCAGAGATCATGTCGTTAGCCCTTCAAGCAATCCTTTCAATAAAGTCGAAGATCCAAATGTCCTGAAGGAAGACCAATCAGTAGACAGTGAATTTGACAAATTGAGGGAACCATCCCCAGGTAAGATGTGACCACTTCTAGGGACCCCATCACCCTGCCCCACCCCTCTATGTAGCCTCAGTTAGATTATAAGAGTGATAAGCTCTTATTTTGTTTCATAGTGATAATGATAATGAAAGAACATGATGTCTTACTTCAGTTCGAGCCTTATTGAAAAATTAAAAAAATAAAATTCTAGAAACTATGGGAACCAACATGCCCTTGTATCCAGAAGAATGCATAAGTACTGATAGGTGTGACCTGGCTGTTTCCTGCTTAAGGCCCAAAGTTTAAAATGTTTATATCCACACGAAGTATTACTTGTTGATTATTCATAAATTTCAGTCAAGTTTGAATTGGAACATTTTTTTCGTTTCTGTACATTCCTGATGTAAAATAGCTGTTCAATTCTTATCATGTGTACAGCTCAAGTCGAGAACAACAATTCAGGCCATGCAATGGACACCCAGCGACCCTCCGAAACGTCAAATCCGTACACCTCTGGACAATTGAGCGGAGAGAGGGTCGACGCATTTGGGGCGGCACCGTTCGTACCATCGGGAAACAAGGAACACATAGCATCGCCGGAGCTCCTGCTTCAGGAGGATAGACTAGACGATACCAACCCCAGCCCACCAATCATACCCTTTGATGACAACTTTGTGGTGGTCAACGCAGGTGAGGAGGAGGAGGGACCAGACGTTGCCAACTTCAACAAGCAGCTGGAAGAGTTTGCGGTGGATCCGTTTGGGATCAAGGAGAGTCCCTCCAGTAGTGATCACGAAGGATACCAGCCCAGCAATGTCTTACAGAGCTACGACTACAAGAGCTTTGACGCGGACTCCCTGGAGGTGAAGCAAGACGAGGACCATCTACATCGAGGACTCCTGGACAGGGACGAGTCTTCAGAGGATGACTCCGAGGAAGAGTCGGACCAGCAAGACTTTGAGGACTCGGGTTCGCAGCCTCTGGTAGAGAGCGAGCAAGACGTGGATGACTCGGAACTGGCCATGCTGAATTTGACAGACATGCCTCAGCCGGCGATCGGCCAACTCATTGACACAGATGATCCAGACCCCTTCCAGCAGGCTCCGTTTAAATTGAAGAGTAAAAGTTCCAAGGACAATCAGGACACTATGGGTCCATGCACTCTGACCCCTCCCATGTCCCCACCAGGGGAGACAGAGGACCGAGACCCCTTCCAGAATGCCCCGTTCAAGGGGAAACCAGTGCAACGTCAGGGCAGCAGGACCTCTTCCAACTCTGAGAGCTCAGACATATTTGCCAAAGCGCCATTCCCCGCCGCCAAGAAGAGACACGGTAATATGTCCGACAAGCGGAAAGCCAAATCACAGCACACATCAAAGAAACACTCGGCGGCGACCGGCAACCCGACACCTCCTGTCTCACCGACAGACAACGACAAGGTAAATGCCACGACTACAGAGCCAGACCTGTTTGGTGCTGTTCCTTTCGACGCCATGGCCGATGGACAGACGGTCGAATCCTGTAAGTATATATAACGACTTGACGATGTTCGGGGTGGAAATCACTCGTTAAGATGTGTAGTGATGCCTGCAGCTGGGACAAGAGATGAATTCTGTTAAAGGTCAAAAATCGTCACCTCTGTCCATTTTCAATGTAAAGTGTTTTAAAATTTGTGATATCATGAACCTATCTGCCAAGTTTTTGATGGATATTGTCCTGACAATGTCCAGTGTAAATAGAAAGTGGGGAGGTGAAGGGGGTGGGGAGGAGGAGGAGGGCAATAGAATAGGGTATGGTGAGTGATTAATTTAGGCTTGTGTGTGGTATATTGCAAGATAAACTGGAAATGTAATACAATATTAAAATAGCCTTTGCTATTTTCAGTGTACATTAAACAGTTACAAGTTAACTTGAAGCGAACATGGAAACAGTCTCCATATCTTCACTATGCTTGTCCAAGTGACACATTGTTTTCAGTTGTGTAAATTAATGGCTTGCTTACCATGTCACTTGGTTTCTAGATTATTTTTGAACAAACTTGTACTCACCTCCTTTGGGGATTTTTAACTCAGAATTGTGGATGAATGACTTAATGACCATGACTTCCTTGTTTGACCGTTTTTTGTTTGTTTTTCATTCCACAGCCGTGCCAACGAGCAAACGTCCCCATGTGGTCAGTACAGTCGGTGGTCTCCGTAGATCGTCACGAACGTCTTCCGGTGGTCGTAGAAGAAGAAGAAGCAATAGTAACAGTTCTCGCTCGTCTCGTAAGAGCAGCTCCAGTTCAAACTCAATCAAGTCCAGTCCCGGCAGCCAACAGCGGTTTAACATACGGAGTTCTCAAGAGAGTCTCGACTCGAGCGGAATGCCGTTTGATCCCCGGCATGGAGAAACTCACACAGAGTTTGGGTCAAAGGTCAGTCAGAACGACCAAAACTCGCTGCTTGTTGACCTGACGGCCCCGACCCCTCCAGAGGTCGATCCCTTCGGAGCTGCTCCGTTCCGACCGCCTCCGTCTAAGGTTTCCACTGGCTAGCAAAAAGGAAAAAAGGAGTCTTATTGTAAACTACCAACAGTGAAAAATCCTTCAAATCCCTCAAACCTGGAAGATGTACTCTGACCGTGTACCCTTTCAAAGCTGGGTGACTTTCCAAGAGATGTGTAGAGTAGAAAGACTTTTCAAAAGTATTATGCTAAAGCCAGAGTCCAAATTGGGCAGGTATAACCTCTGAGCCTGCTTACGAACAAATTTACTCACCGGGTGGAGTTCTGAAAGCAGCGATGATAGTATCCCTGGTGTGTTTGAATCTATTTAGTCTACTTAGAACTGGGTCTTTGATATTCCAGACCACTACTACTACTACTTCTGGAACATCTCCACATCTTTGTTCGAATGTATTTCAAAAACAGGGTTGGAAAATTTTTTTCTAAGGTGTGCTATTCCTCATGCAGTGAGGTAATGAAAGTGTGGAAAAGTCTCCGGCTGGTAACTGTGAGATTGGGAAGTCTGGATACGGATCTCCGGTTCAAGAGGTTCTGAAACCAAAAATTAGATAAAAAGTGGTGTTTCAGCGACTATGGATACAAAGTGATTGATTGATTGAAAGACTATTAGAAAGACCAGTATGTGTGTGTGTGTTTGGAAAGGATAAGTGGGTTTTTGTCGATGGTCATATTGATAGAGGAGATGTGAGGTTGATTGAGGAATAAATGACAGTAAGCTAATGCAGCTATGGCAGGGAAATAAATGGTGAATGATATATGAATGAGATTATTAAAGATTTCTATGCAAGGATCTTTGTTATGAAAGGATTTAAGGGAACCTTATACTTTTTTCTTCTTTTTTTCCCGCCAACAGATACACATCATTATGTTTGATAATAAAAGTAAACAATATATATTAACAGTTCCCCATGTGGGAGACAACCTTGATGAGTCACTGTTTGAAAGCGTTACAAATTATTGAACCAAGTTTACATGAGGTTGATTGAGGTTTAGACATTGGCATGAAGCTGAGATGTGGTCTTGAGAGGCAGAATCAGTTTTGATAGATTATGTGTCAAGCTGGAGAAAGATTAAAAAAACAAATGTAGTTGGCCACATTTCTGTCATTTCTCTATATCTATATATATCTATATATATCTATATATATCTATATAGATATATATATATATATATATATAGATATATATATATATCTATATATCTATATATATATTC